>OMNM01038358.1:0-22198 GCA_900302745.1 Parablennius parvicornis | reverse complement strand
GTGTCATATATATATATATATATATATATATATTTTCCCCAGCTTTTGTTATGTCAAAATGACATATTAATCCGAAACTGTTTTCCTCTTTTAGCTTTTGAGCAGCACAGATGAGGAAACCTATCTTCCCGATGAGGCAAGTTTTTGCTCAATGAGTCATGTTTTTAATAGAATTAAAAAAAAAGAAAAGAAAAAAGATGGGACACATGAATGCTTGCTGCACAATATTAAATTGCTTTGTTTATATTATCACCTCCTGTACATCATCACGAGACGGTATACTCCGCTCTCCTTCCTCAGCCGATGATTTTGATGAGCGCAACGTCCTGGCAAGACGTTCACAGCAACAACCTTGGAAGTCTGTTAGGAGGTGCGGGTTACACAAACTGTTACTCTCCGCCTCACTATGAAGGAAAAGGCTCTCCGTTGCATGGTAATCACAAGCAGCTGTTTATACACCTCACCTGAAAAGTCTTTAAAATCCAGTAATACTGCAACAAATTAAAATGTCTTTGGGATGTTTTTTGTGTGTTTTCCATCTTCTTCAGAGACAGAAATTGAAGGACAACTGGGGGACAATAATGAGGAGGTCTTCAGGAGTTGTTCAGAGATCTTGCCTCCCCCGTCGGGTCCGAGTGGTCTGGCCGTCTTTGGGCGAATGTTGCAGAAACACAGCTACGTCAGCGCCCTCATCATCATGATGGTAGAGTACAAACACAAGATTCACGATGGGCTCTGATATCGTATGGCAACAAAAGGTTGACACAGGATACCGAGGAAAGCATGGACATCTGTAAACACATAGATCTGATGTGCAAAATCAATTCAAACAAGTTTGGACAGCGTAAATTGTAAACCGAGGCAGAATTATGTGATGTTGAAATCATTCTGCATTCAGAGCCTATTTTTATGTACAAATACAACAAAGACTTCATGTCCTGGAAGGATTTTTCAAAAGAACATTTTATATTTAAAGAATTGTGGAGGGAGACAATTAAAAAGTGAGTCTGCCAAGTATAAATGATGACGATGGCTCGGATATTACCTCCGGCTGTGGGAAAGACTGCTGAGACTTCCAAACAGCAACAACCAAAATAAAAACCATAATCAAGAAAAATGCTGACAATGCAATACTGTTGAACGAATAACGGGCGATTTGTTTACACAGTTATGTTCCTCTTCTGCATTATTGTTCAATCTGTAAATTGATTTTCAGCTCACAAGTTATAATGAAAAGTGAGAAGCACAATTTCCCAATGGGCTGAAATCCCAGCAAGATTGAAAACCCAAATTATTTGATTCATAACCTTAATAGTTAAAAACAAGTCAGAAAGCAACAATTTTACTGATAAGTAGGTTCAACAGCTTTCTTCATTTAATTCTTGATTTCAGTTTATTTTAATGATTATCAAATGACCACGATGACTTAAACAATAACTCTGAAATGAATCATAGGTGTTTAGAATTAGTTGTATCAGTCACATTTACAAATGTAATCTTCTAAAGCAAATGAGTTATTAAGCAGGAGTCTTGTTAAAACTCATACATCACACACACTCTACATTTCCTTTCATTTTGTGCTCAGTCAAGTCAAAGAAGATAATTTCAGTTTGCTGTTTTTTTTAGTTTAAGAAAATGTACGCCCATTCAGGTTTTATATCCCTCAGGCAGTCCAACTGAGCCTGAACAGAAGGGACGATTATTAAATTGTGTAAGGAGATGGTCGCCTGTATAACAATGAAAGGAGATATTGTTTTTATTGAAAATAGAACCCATGGGACACACGTATAATGAAAATGAACAGGGCCCAAGATAGAGCCCTGGAGGACCCCAGATCTGCCAGCATGTGAATTTGAATTGTACTCGCCTCAGTGGGCAGAGATGTTCCTACCAGAAAGGTAGGATGTGAATCATAGAAGAGCCTAATGTCCACACAAGACTCATGACAAGCTAAAAGATGACGTGTTGCACTGTGTCAAAGGCAGCAGACAAATTCAGGAGTAGGATTACGAGAATAGACAGCGAAAAGCACATCAGTCAGACTTCTCACGGAGCAGTTTTTCCACTGTGGAATTATTTAAAAACAGATTAGACCTGATGTTAGTAGAACTGCTCAAAATCTACTTTCTCCGATGTTTGATGGGAAGGCGAGTTTAGAAATGGGTCTATTTTGCATATTTATTGTCCATTTGGTCATTTTTGAGAATGTTTTTTTTCCCCCTGATGTTTCTTTGAGCACACCCCAGAGAAATGTGTGTTTCCATTAAGACACGGTTCTGTTTTGGGCTGAGAGAGTTTTATTCTAACTGGAGCTACAAAGCCAAGCTCGTTAGTGCACCTGGACTGATATTATTCTAATATCTTGTGAGGAGTCCAGAAGAGCTGCTGAGGCTAATAAAGCTGAGCTGTATTATGAAAATCATCTCTGGTACATGTAATACTTTATTACTCGTTAGCCAACACAACAAAGCTGATTTTTTTTTTTTTTTTTAATATTGTCACAATATCTGATTGATTTATTCATACTCAGGTGTGGAGCATCACGTACAACAACTGGCTGACCTTCGCCCTGCTCGTCTGGTCCTGCATCATCTGGATGATGAGAGACCGGCGGCGGTACGCCATGATGTCTGCTCCATTCCTCGCCATCTACGGCACCGTGCTGCTGGTGCTGGGCTTCCTGAGCGGCCTGCGCCTCAGCCGGGCCGAGCTCTACCCCGGGCTGCCCCCCACGGTCATAGTGGACTTTGACCTGAACAGCTACCACCCTGCACCCTGTGTCCACCTGGGGGCCAAGGTGAGACTGGTGGCAGGAAACCACTCAGGTTAACTCTTTTTACAATCCGACCAGATTTTAGAAAGTTCTCAGTCACTAGTGGACATTTTATTTTGACTTCTGGACAATTAAATCCACAGAGAAATCCCAGAGTAACGCCGGTGCATTTTGCTTTGCTTTGGTTTATGTCTAGATCAGATGTGGGCAACTCATTTTCCCAGAGGACCACATTGAGGGCCGACAACTTAACTTGCTCAGATTCTTTCTCAGTCTTTGTCTGGAAATATTCATAAAATTTTTCTCCCTTTCAAGTTCAGTTCATGAGTAAATTAAAACACAACCGAGGACGGAATGACCAACAACATGAACATAATTTGTTATTGTCATTTGTAATGATATCAATGCGGCATTGCTTTACTTTCAAAACAATATGAGTTTTGACATTTTAAGAGTTAATAGTAAAAAGTAGTTTTTGAAGGTGACATTTTCTCCGATTTTGTGGCGCCGCCCCCTGGAGGCCGCAGTGGCCTCAGCATTTGCCTGTGGGAGCCACTATTTTAATGATACAGGGAAGTGGGGACCAAAACAAAAGCTCAACAAGTCAGAAATGACACACAAACAAATACACTCATCATCTAAACGATATAAAACCAAATTTATGCAGGATCCCTTCACAGAAAAGGTTCATTTAAACATTTGTGTCACACTGTCTTTGCAGGTCAGTTTACATTTGTGTTATTTACAGAAATCAAGTGTCTCCTGATACAATGCAGCTTTTTTTACAACAATGTTTTTTACAAGACATTCACTGTCTTGTGGCTTTTTGACCGCTGTGCTTTTTCACACAGCACAACAACGGTGTCACACATTTACTAAACACCCTTGAACGTTGTGTTTATTTGACTTCCTGTGTACACCTTAGGTCTTCTACAGCTTCAGCTTCTGGCTGATGTTTCGTCAACAGCTGACGGAGAGACGAGACGAGCAGAGCATGAAGGCTGAATCTTTAGACGAAGTCAAAGTTGTGCCACGTAATTAACTTTTTCATTGTTTTCACACCTCGAGATGAGTGTTAAATTATTGAATATGCGCATGAATAATTGAAAGTGAAGTTGACAAGTTAAATGCAGTCCATCTCAAACAATAAATCCTTTCTTCTTGTTTTTCTTTTCGACATTTAACTCCCGTCTTCTTTTGTGTTTCCTCAACCGTTCTCTTGTTTTTGACACGTCAGCGGAGGAGAGTCAACCGTCGCCTCTCGTCGCCTTGCTGATCTCCGGAGTTAAAGGGACGTTGGTGAAATACTGGATCCTCTTCTGCTGCTCCATGTTCTTTGTGGTCAGCTTCTCTGGAAAGGTATCTAATGGCACATGTAAGCCAATATGTGAGAAATTAGATGTAGTCCAGTTAAATAGTTAGAACAAAAATGCATTTAGGTTTGATGTTTAAATTAGAGTGAAGGAAAGGATTGAAATGTATGAAACAGAGTTCAAAGTCCTTAAAAATGAGTAAATATGTCAAACTAGCAGGCTGCAGTACATAAGTAAAGCAAAAAATAAAAACAGCTAAAAGATCAATTATAAGTATAATCAATATAAGATCAATTATAAGAAAACGGTTGAAAAATTGGGGGAAAAAATTAGGGAAGGAAGGCAATAATATCTAACAGGAAAGGAAAAGAACAGGTTATTTGACACAAAGTAAAACTGTGATTGTGATGAATATTCACATTTTGTTGCCGAGAGCCGGGTTTTGATATATATATACTGTATCGTGAGGTAAATCTGTAATTCCACAACTGAAAATAATGATTTAGATTTAAAAAGAATGATGGTTGTACTGTATGTGGCCCATGTCCTGCAGTCTTTTTCATCTATTTTAAATTGTTTGTGTTATTTATATTAAATGCAAACTTCCATCTTACTTTCCATCATATTTTATTTCTATTCACTGAATCATGTTTCACTCTCCCAGGTGGTTGTCTACAAAATCCTCTACATCGTCCTCTTCCTCTTCTGTGTCGTTCTTTACCAGGTTGGTAAATGAACTCCCGTTCACCTTTTGATACTCTCACACACAAATTGCAGCGGTGTTTGACCTCCATTTGTGGCAGTTTGAGGTTCGATGTGTTTCTCATTTCGGCACATGGACAGAGTGAGATACAGAACTCATCCATCAGTCTTTGAAGATGAGCCGAATTATTCTTATTTACTTCGTTAGTCCAGTACAGTGTTCATATACAGGACACCCTGTGTCTCATTGATGGCCACTACATACGGGCTACGTTTATTCTTGGACTATGCAGCGTATAAAAGGGGTTATATGAAAGACGTAAATGTACTATTATGTGAAACGGGAACCTTCCCTGGTCAATAAGTAGATATAAGATCCACTTTTCAAGTCAAAACGTCATTACATAAGCCACTATCGTTTCAGTTTCATGTTACTCTGCAATGCGTTGAGTCCCACCTGACCACCGGTGGATCATACAGCAGCTTTTTTCAACTCGCACACAAACAGACTGCACACTGCTTATTGGTGCTATTTTCTTTTAGTTAAAAGTATTGATTAAGACTTATGAGGGCAGACATTTTCATTTTTAAAAAAAAAATTTTGCTGCTGTTTTCCTGTTTTTCTCTCCATATTATGTTTCTGCTGATCTTCCAGAAAGAAGGTAGGCACTTACAGGAACGCCTAATGGCTCTGGAGATGATATAACACATCGCTTACACAACATGAACAACACAATGGGGCTCAGACACATGAAAATTTTACTCACAACTGTGTCTTTCACTATTTCCTATTGAATAACTGAGTCTGCTTCATTAAATATATAAACAGTCAACACGATTGTGTAAAAAACGTTGTATTTTTTGCCTTCAGACCCGTTATGATGTGTGGCGTCGGGTCCTGAAGACGTTCTGGGCGGTGGTGGTGGGTTACTCCATGGTGGTGTTGATAGCCGTCTACATGTATCAGTTCAGAAGCGTGTCGGGCCTCTTCAGGCAGATCATGGGCATGTCAGAGGACGGGTGAGTTGCATTTGTGAACAGTTACTCAATTTGTCATGAGTTTATCTCATTGTTCCTCCTCCTCCTCCTCCTCCCCGGTGCTCTAGCCTTCGTGACCTGGGTTTGGAGCGATACGACACGGTGGAGCTGTTTGCTCGCATTCTCCTCCCGGCTGCGTTCCTGTTGGCTTGTATCCTCCAGCTGCATTACTTCAACGCAGACTTCCTGACGCTCACTGACCTGGATAATGTACCTGTGAGACAGACTTCCAGGTGAGACATCGACAGTAGACAGATCTACACTCACTCACACTCACAGGAAAATATCTAAAAGTCAGCATGCGATGTGGACTTTTATGAAGTCGGTGTTTCTCTGTGAGTTTGTGTTATTTGTCTTCATCCAGAGAGGAAGAGCTCAAGAATTCAATCACCGTCATATCCGACGCGTAAGTTATATGTTTCGTTTTTCCACAAATGTTTTGGACAATCATTGAGCTTAGTTCATCATAAAATGTTTATTGATGGTCTGTCGCATTGAAAACATGTTTGTAACATCCACAGTAATGTTGACATTTCATTCTCAGCATTAAAGAAAACATCGAACAGCTCCAGAAAAGGTAAGACTGTGGATCTGTGTGTTCTGAATTATTCTTATTCATATACAGTATTTTTGCAGGTTCACATATCAGACTCAGCACTATAGCTTTGTGACAAAGGCCCTTTGTCCCAAAATGTTTCCTGCTTCAGATGGATTAGTCAAGTGTAAAGGGCAAATTATGCTGTGCATTCTCTGCATGTGTGACCGATAAATAATTGTTTTTAATGTAACTTTCAAAGCTTAATTTGAAATATTACGTCTTCGTATGAATGAGTATCACATTTTACAATATTCAGAGGTGGTAATTTTGTATAATTCCTCTCCGGATGCATGTCAACACTGAATCAGTCGCTAAATTCTCAACCGACAGGCTTGTGAAGGAGCAGCAGGGAAATGCGAAAAGTCAGGAGACCCTGGACAGTGTGGGACTGCAGACGTCCTCAGAGAAAGGAGCCGGGGAGCAGGAGGGGAAGGAAGGTAACCACAGCCCAAATCTCTAGTCTCCTTTTTTTTTTTTGTGCCTGTCATGACTTTCAGGTGTAACATTTATATTTTGTTGCTTTTTTCTGGCAGAGCTTTTACTTTTGAATTATTTCAAATTTTGTCAAATGTTCTTAATTTATTTGAAAAGACTGCAAACGTAGATCATTGTCTTGCTGTTAAAATGACCCCTTAAAATGACGCCTTATTTCCTGTCCCGGCCTCTGTGACGTGTCCGTACAGACACTGTGCAAAGCGGCGCTGAGAACAAGTGGATCGTGATCGTGGACCGGGCGAGCCTGCTGCTCATTCAGGCTCTGTCGGGGCTTCGCAGGCTTCAGGAACTGAGCTGGAGGCTGATGGAGCTCCACAGCCTCAAAATTGTGTCTTCCGGTATCATCTGGGTGTCACTGCAAGAGGTGGATCTGTGTGCACATGCAGAAAAAAAGTTTACTTTATACAAACCATTTGTTATGAAAGAGATTGTCTTTTATCAATTTAATCTATGCAGCCTTTTTTAAAGTTAAAAAGTTTGGGCGAGAAAAAAAATTGCTGATCAACTAGTTAGGGGTCAATTTCTGCTCTTTAAAAATGACTTTTATGAATTACTGCTCTATGCATGTGGATGAATGTTTTTTTTTTGTTGTTGTGATTTTCGCTTCGACAGGTCTCCTTGATGAACTTGCTGTTCCTGGTTCTGTGGGTGTTTGCCCTCCCGTTTCCACGGTTACGACCCCTGGCGTCCAGCATCTCTGCGGTGTGGGCCTGCGTCATGGTGGTGTGCAAGATGTTTTACCAACTCAAAGTGATCAGACCTCTCGACTATTCTTCCAACTGCACTGCGGTGAGTTAATGTGAAATTCTCAACATACGTTATGGAGAATTTCACATTAATGGAATGTCTGTGGAGTTGTAATATCTTTAAATATCTCTTGGTTTTTTGTAATGATTGTGTAGTTTTGATGGGTTAAGGCACTTTATACTCTGTAACTGTGTGTATGTTAAACACTTCTTCTCTTTCTGCATCACATCGGCTGTTACTAATCTATGGTCTCACTTTTTAGTGTGTTTAGTCACACAAACAATACATCTACCTATTGTTTCCTATATGTAAACATGCTTTTCATCCTCTTGCTCACACTTGGTTGTTCTCTGTCTCTCAGGGTTTGCTGCCCACTAACAGCTCTGGCCTGGAAGACGGAGTGGAGCTGAGGGGAAACCTGGTGGAGCTGCTCAGGAGGTCGATCCTCTACATTGAGCCCGTCGATCCCGTCTACTGGTGTGGAGCGCTGCGCAAGTGTGAGGGTCGGATCCTGCCCTGCCTCAGGGTGCGAGTCCCAGTTTCTAACAGAAAATCACATTTATTATTCGCTTTGCCTTTGCAACTATGATGTTATCAGATACGCAAAGTTACTCTCTAATGTACTGAAATATCTGAATTTAAAAGTATATATGCAAATGCAATTGTATATCTCTAACTGTGTACAGTAGCTTGATTTGAAATAACAAAAAAGAAAACCAACATTTCGTAATTTACCGAATTGATTTGAGACATATTAAGTCAAAGAATGTAAATAGATTTTTAATTCTAGGACTATCATGTGATGGGTGAATGAAACACTGAACAATGTTTAGTTGAATTTAATTGTTTTTGCAATTCCAGCAGAGCCGAAGCAGAAAAAAACTTATTTGGAAGAAACCTCTGCAGAACCAGACTCAGAGATGATGTTGTTTTTTTTTTTTTTTTTTGCTGCACTGGTTGGTTTTATTGTGAGAAAATAAAGAGAAGATAGAGAACAACAGGGAGAGAGAGAGAGAGAGAGAGAGAGAGAGAGGTGTAATTGTGTTATGACACAATTCGTAAATCATAAGAACCTTTTGATATTTTCTGTATCATGTTGTTGAATGAGTTCTTCTTCAGACGTTTGTCATTATTATTCAGTTTTTTCACTATAAAGTCTGTGCTGTGCTGCAGAACCATCTTATGGTTCTGGCTTTACTGGTGTTCGAGGCGACCGTCCACCGCCACCAGCTCTACTTCCAGCTGCGAAACGACCTGAAGCCGCCGCCCTTCAGCATCATCTTCCAGGGCATCACCAGGACTCACCTGGACCACGGCGTCCTGCCCTGCGTCAAATACTTCATCAACTTCGGTTACTACAAATTTGGACTCGAGGTACCTTTCAAACACAGAAAAGTTTGTGTTCAAATTAGTTGTGTCTGAACACGTGTGAATCTTTTTCTCAGATCAGTTTGATCGTGGCGGTCAACGTGATTGGCCAGAGGATGGATTTCTACGCGCTGCTTCACTCCTGCGCCTTGCTGGCGGTTTTGTTCCGGCGTCGGAGGAAGGCCATCGGAGAAGTGTGGCCTAAGTACTGCTGCTTCACGGCGGGCCTGATGGTGCTGCAGTACCTGCTCTGCATCGGCATCCCTCCCGCTTTCTGTGTTGGTATAGAACTTCAAATAGATTATTGCATCTTTATCATATCGCTGCACTGCTTGATAAAGATAAACATGGATAGTATGGCAAGAGGATTTCTGTTTACAAGTGTGCTCTTCTGTTCTGTTTTTTCTCGGCAGATTACCCCTGGAGAACCGCCTTCCAGCCGCTGACGTCTAACGTCATTAAGTGGTTCTATCTGCCCGACTTTGCCATGAGACCCAATCCTTTATTCATATTCTGTAAGTTTGTTTCCCCTGAAGAACAATCCTCTCAAATATCTGCATCCCCTCTCACGCCCGCCTCTGTTGACTCTCTGCAGATGACCACCTCCTGTTGCTCTGCTCGTCTCTGCAGTGGAAAGTGTTTGAGGAGGAGAACCGAGCGGCCGTGCGACTGCTGGCCGGGGACAACGTCGAAATCAGCCGCAGTTTGGATCCGTGTTCCTTCAACCAGTTCATACCTGTTGACAACTTTCTTCACTGCAGGTCGGAGGCACAACCTTTGGTCTTTAAATCTTTTTTCTTTTCTGTTACCAGCCCCTTCACTGACACTGAAGATTAAATTATTTAGTTATTGTGTCTCGGGCAGTGAGCTCAGTTAATTTCTCCACATACTTCATGTTCTTGTGCTTTAAATCCTCTTAGTACTAGATTGACTGAACTTATTGTGATTTT
The DNA here is from genome assembly GCA_900302745.1 of Parablennius parvicornis. Taxonomy (NCBI): domain Eukaryota; kingdom Metazoa; phylum Chordata; class Actinopteri; order Blenniiformes; family Blenniidae; genus Parablennius; species Parablennius parvicornis. The sequence goes on along the minus strand of OMNM01038358.1, from coordinate 12,214 downwards.
TAGGAGTATTCAAATAAGAAACAGCCTGATTATTTTTGCTCCTTTACCCAAGGCTTAAACTTTCAATATTCGCACAGTGTTTTCTTTAAAAACACTGTGTTCTTTTGATGGTACAAAGAAACTCACGTTACAAATCATATCTGCAATTCAACAGTGGAACTCAGAAAGTCTTGGGGCCAACATATTGGCATAAACAGGCACAAAGCTGAAGATATAAATTTTGATTTTTTAAATATGATCAAATGTCTATCAGGTGCAGAGTTTGGATGAAATCAGAATATAGCCTGATTACTGATATTCAGCACATATATAGTTCAAGAATTTCCCCCTGGGATTAATAAAGTATTCTATTCTATTCTATTCTATTCTATGACTTTTTCTGTGTGATTTTGAAACATCTCTCATTTCCACATTCGTTTTAAAGATGTTTTGTTTTGCTTTTGTATTATGAAGCTTCATCCGATTTTCTGTCTCACTGTAAAGAGAAAAGAAATCAAACACAACAAAAATGTTTCAATATTGATCCACTGATTTCCACAGATAGCATAATTGCCAGGTTATTATAAAGCAGCCAAAAGTCTGCCTTAAAGTTAACTGAACACTTCAAAAGACTGGTCTTAAATACTCTCCTCATTAACCCTGAAAAAGAACTTTAGCATCGACATCTGACAGCGTGAAGAGTTGCAATCTACTCTGAAATATTCAACCCTGAAATCTCAACCCTCCATTTTCCCCTTTGCAGGTGCTACCTGGATATGTTGAAGGTGTTTGTCTTCAGTTATTTCTTCTGGCTGGTGCTCTGCCTCATTTTCATCACCGGCACCACGCGGATCAATATCTTCTGTCTGGGCTACCTGGTGGCCTGTTTCTACTTCATGCTGTTTGGAGGCAGCGTGCTGATGCAGCCGGTCAGATACATCCTCAGACTGTGGGACTGGCTCATCGGCTACACCTGCTTCGTGATCGCCATGAAAAACCTGCTGTCTGTAGGTTTCAGTAGACGTGTACGGGATCATTTAAGAGACGCAGCTCTGTGTTCTTTTTTATAGCCTCCTTTTCTTTCAGCTCGGTTCTTGTGCGTATCTGGACAGCCTGTTGAAGAATGGCTGCTGGTTGATTCAGGCCTTCAGCATGTTCTGCACCATCAAAGGTTACGATGACCGTAAGTGTTATATGTTTGTATGTGTGATATATGCATGTACAAAATAGTTTATATGACAGCCATTTGTGTATTTTCTATTGGAGGAATGTTGGTTCTATCATATGTGGATTCAACACTGGATTTATTGTGATTAATGACTCCTTGTTGGTCTCTTGTCCTGGTTTTAACTTTATATCCTTACATGAGCATGTTTCTTATGCATCAAATAGATTTAAGGAAAAACTGCAGAACATTTCTAGCTTTTTGATTTAGCTCTAGTACAGTGGGGGAATTGCCATGGTTTAGAGCACCGTCCTTCACAGGACAAACAGAAAGAGAAAGACAATCTTCTTGCTGGGGTCAATAAACAGTCGCGTTCAGTCTCAAACACACATTTTTGGACTGTTGAAATACACCTAAGTATCCAGAGTGAAAAACAGACCGGGACTTTCTTGCAGTGAGGCAAGAGTGTAAAACAATACACCACCGTGCAGCTCCATGACAGCACGGCTGATAATGTTTCGCCTCTCGTGTGTTTTCAGCGGATCGTGATGAACAGTGTGAGCTGCCGGAGGGCGAGGCGGGCATCGTCTGGGATGCCATTTGTTTCACCGTCCTCCTGGCACAAAGGAGAGTTTTCCTCAGCTACTACTTCCTATACGTGGTGTCTGATCTCAAGTCTTCTAAGATATTAGCTTCCAGGTCTGTGCTGCAGCCTCCTCTTTATTGCCCAGACCACGCTGAATAAGGAAAAGCAAAAAACAAACATTTTTAAAAAAAAATCTAACGTTCACAATTATTTTTTTCTGTTTCCTCCGTGATGAAGGGGTGCTGAGCTGTTTGAGGCCAGAGTAAAGAAACAGGTTGCAGCCAGGCTGGAGATGGAGAAGAAATCTGTAGAGGCACTGAAAAAACAGTGAGACAGGATCACAGTATATCACTCATTTCATCTTTCCATTTACATAAAGCACAACTAATGAAGTCACTTTTCCTCTACCTTCTTACAGAATGGAGAAAATCAAATCTAAACAGAAGAGTCGGCCTGCAGACAAAGACGAACCTCCTCCCGATAAGGAGCAGGTGACACAAGGTAACAGTCAATTTGGTTCTGTTGCTAAAACATGAAGCAAAACTCAATAATAAATCAATTAAACTGACTCCTCTAATTCAGATGACGATGAAAAGGCAAAGAGAGATGCAGGAAAATGGTGGAAGCCTTGGGTGTCCAAGCCTGGAGGTGAGCAGCAGCATCGCAGAATCTGACATGGAGTTAAAGCAAGATTACATAAGAAAGTAATTTTAAAATGTATGATGTGAGTTTGTCTTCTTTTCTTTCATTTCTTCCATCTTGAGAGAGGTTATTCTCTTTGGTTGGGTAGTCGACCGTCAATGGTCAATGTAGCCCTGTGATCAATGATATTCTGATGCATTTTTCACACATTAACAGTGGAAAACAACTGCGGCTACCACCTGTTTGAGAGCGACAGCGAGGAGGAAGAGGAAGAAGTTCCAGAGAAGAGTGAGGAGGAGAAACCTCCTCCAAAGAAATCTGCTTTCCAAGTGAGAGTCAGAATGACGTGATGGACTTATTATCTTCCCTGTGAAAGATTTAAAAGATGTATGAGCGTGTGGATGATTCTCCCCAGCTGGCTTATGACGCCTGGGTCACCAGCTCCAAGACGGCTCTGAAGGACCTGAAGAAGGAGAAGAAAAAACTGAAAAAAGAGGAGAAGAAGAGGGCGAAGAAAGAGCTGCAGAGAGAGCAGGGTGAGAAAGCAGCATGTTGGAGAGCTTATAACCTCAGGATCTCTAATCACCAACATCCTTTACACCATCTAGCGCCGCAATTATATAATAATGGTGTGATATGTAAAAAAAAAATTTGCTTCTTTTTTCATTTATTTGTAATAATCTGCTGCATTGTTTAATATACATTGTTGCATTTTGGAATAACTTGTTACATAATGACACATTTCTACAAAATGCTCTACTTCTTTAAAGAAAATGTAATAATGTGGTGCATTATGTAATAAATCCTCAAAATTGATGCCTTAATTAGAAAAGCCATCATATCATCAGAATAACATTAATCTTTCCAGCTTAATTAGGATTTATTTACAAAAACATAAATCCTAGGATGTTGTATTTGCTGAAGCCTAAATCAAATGTACCTGTGTGAATTATAATGGAGAACGCATTCACAAGTTAGAAACAAAAGCTACACATAATTATTACTGAATTATTACTAGAATTATAGCTGCACTGAAATGTTGCAAAACAGAAACACATGCAATCTGCTTTATGTTATGTAATTATTATAGATGATACAAAGCCTAAAAACAAAAACATTTATAACAGTATTACATATTGTAATAATATTACATAATGTGTCTCTACACACCTGCATTTTGTAATAACTGTTGCAATATTTAACAAGTTATTACAAGGTGTGGCAATGTTTATTACAAAATACGTCACTATTACATAATAAGTTGAAATGTTATTTCATTAATACATATTGCACCATTATTACATGATGCAGCGCCACACACCCTTACCAGTAGCACTGTCTCTCATTTTAACATGTGCACACCTTCTGCAAGCAGGACATTATGTTTGTGCAATATTCTCTCTTTATGTTGACCATTACTTCACCTTCACTTCAATTTTTTTTTGTAAGTAAAAAAAAAAGTACAAATGTATTAAAGAGTGGCTAACAGAGTTAATTTTCCCAACAAACCAATCGGTTTCTGAGTTTAACAAAATGTTCATGGGAACAGCACTGTGACAACAGGATCAACATTCAAAATTGGAAAATAACCTGGACTGTAGTTATTCAGACAGCAGGTCTTTAAGTGTGGCTTCTGGTTTTCAGGAATTGATCGACAAGACTCCAGTGAGGACGAGCTGGATGAAAGCACGGTGGCGGAGGAAGAGATAGAGGAAGAGGGAAAAGGTATAACATGACGCTGGAACAATGAATCACTGAAACCCAACACATCCGAGAGTGGACTTCTAATAAATGGGAATGTTGAAACTTTTTGATAACGTTGGGTAGGTTGTTGCACAAACAAGAAATTAAAATCTTCGACTATGATTTGATGGAAGCATAAACATTAGGACGCATAACAGGTACGTCAATAATAGCAGAAAAACAAAGGACTGGGTGAAAAGCACGAAGAGAGCAGATCCATCAAATTTACACATGAACAGAGAGAGAACATGCAAACGTCACACAGAAAGGCCTCTGAGCTCAGGATTGATCTGGATGAGATATAACCACTCCTCCACCATCGCCATGCAGCTTATAGGTGATTCCATGAACACAGTTTACAGGCAACTTGGCAAGACAAATGGAAAACGGAGAGCAACGGACGAACCAGCAAGAGGAAGGTCTGATACACAGACTTCAAAAGAAGGAATCACCTGCAGCAAGAACAGGGACACAGACACACACCAGCACCTTCTATATCTCTTTGTTCAACTCAGGGTTGCTTACATGAACAAACACAGAGACAAACAGTCTCACACACTCAATTTTTCACCCACAGATAAGTTAGAGTTATAAATTAACCTTAAATGGAAATATAGGAAAGGAAAATTACAAAAAGTGACAAGACATCAAGGAAAATAGTCCATTTTTTACAGTGAAATTAGAAATATAAGTGAAAAACGCAGAAATTCAAGATAATGTGTTGACTAGAATGACTTTATATCTCATGTTTTTAACAGAAAACATCCTGCACCGCGTCATTAGCACCATAAAGTTCAGCTGGGTGTTTGTTCAGTCTCTCCTGGACGACTTGACGGAGGGCCTGAACACCTTCTGCAAAGAAAGCCTGGACATTTCCAAAGTGCTGGGCTTTGAGCGCGCGCTGCTCAACCAGCAGCTGAAGAAGGTGAGCCGAAGACAAAACCACCATTGCTACACATTATAGACAGGAGGAGGACATTTCTTCACTTTCCTAACTCTCTGAGGTTCTTCATTTGCTTTCACTTTGCCTCTGTCCCATGTTCTGCTCAGTTCATTAGTTTTTCTCTCTCTACTATACAGTATATAGGTGTTGTTCATGCATCATTTACTGTTTTGCCAGCAGGCCTTGTCCATGTTTCCATCCATCCATTCTCTACCGCTTATTCGGGGCAGGGTCGCGGAGGCAGCAGTCTTAGTAGAGATGCCCAGACTTCCCTCGCTCCAGACACTTCCTCCAGCTCTTCCGGTGGGACCCCAAGGCGTTCCCGGGCCAGCCGAGAGACATAGTCCCTCCAGCGTGTCCTAGGTCTGCCCTGAGGCCTCCTGCCAGAGGGACATACCCAGAACACCTCCCTGGGGAAGCGTCCGGGAGGCATCCGAAACAGATGCCCGAGCCACCTCAGCTGGCTCCTCTCAATGTGGAGGAGCAGCGGCTCTCCCTGGTGACTGAGCTCCTCACCCTATCTCTGAGGGTGCGCCCAGCCACCCTACGGAGGAAACTCATTTCAGCCAGTTGTATCCGGGATCTCGTTCTTTCGGTCATGATCCAGAGCTCATGACCATAGGTGAGGGTAGGAACGAAGATCGACTGGTAAATTGAGAGCTTCGTCGATTACGTCGATTACGCTACGGACCGATACAACGTCCGCACGACTGCAGACGCTGCACCGATCCGCCTGTCGATCTCACGCTCCATCTTCCCCTCACTCGTGAACAAGACCGCGAGATACTTGAACTCCTCCACTTGCAACAAGGACACTCCACCGACCAGAAGGGGACAAGCCACCTTTTTCCGGTCGAGAACCATGGCCTCGGATTTAGAGGTGCTGATCCTCATCCCAGTTGCTTCACACTCGGCTGCAAACCGTGCCAGTGCACGCTGAAGGTCTTGGTTTGATGAAGCCAACAGAACCACATCATCTGCAAAAAGCAGAGACGAGATCCTGTGGTCCCCAAACCAGACCCCCTCCGGTCCCTGGCTGTATCTAGAAATTCTGTCCATGAAGGTAATGAACAGAACCGGTGACAGAGGACAGCCCTGCCAGAGGCCATCATGCAGTGGGAACAGGTCTGACTTACTGCCGGCAACGCGAACTAAACTCCTGCTCCGGGTGTACAGGGACAAGACAGCCCTTAACAAAGGGCCCCGGACTACATATTCCCGGAGCACCCTCCATAGGACGTCCCGAGGGACGCGGTCGAACGCCTTCTCCAGATCCACAAATCACATGTGGACTGGCTAGGCGAACTCCTATGAACCCCCGAGCACCTGGTGGAGAGTATAGAGGTGGTCCAGTGTTCCACGACCAGGACTCTTTTCCAAGTGATCAAACCTTTTTCACCAATAATACCTCCATAGAGGAAGAGCAGGAGAGAGAGCAAGAGGAGGAAGAGCAGGAGACGAGACAGCAAAAAGGAGGAGCAAAAGAGAGAGCAGGATTTGAACATGCAATGACAGTATTTAGGGGTATCGGTCGGCAGCAGGGAGCAGGCACAAAAAATTTCCTCTGGAATTTTCTAGTTATTGTTTCTTATTCCTGCGTACCAGGACCCAAACCCAAATTTGACCCCCTAAACATGCGCCAAAGTTCACCAAAATTTGGCATGCTCATCAGGACTAGTGAATAATTTCAGCAAATCTAAAAGTTAACCTCCAGAGTGCAAAATGTGCTCTCTAACACCACCTAGAAACATGAAAATGGCCACCACGGCCCCTAGGAATGTCACAGGGAGATCAAACTCATTTGTTCATCACACCGAGACCTACAAATTATGTTCCCTGACCTAAATCCAACAGGAATTCTGCAATTTAACTTTCAAAATAAGATTTTCGCCCAATGAAGGCTTTCGTGGAAACACTATCTCCTTTAAGGACGAATAAAAGACTGGCTTCAAAACACAATGAAGTAATAGAGGAGACCCTCCTGCTTAAATATTCCGAACAACTTTCTACATTATCGCGCATTATAGGTTTTTGTTTAATTGGACGTCAAAGTTCAGAACGCCGAGTCCCCCTCTCTGCCTCCTCCCATTCAAATGAATGGGGGAAACGGAAATTATACATGTGGGGAAAATTCCCTATAACATGATCATTTTAACGAGTGGGAGCAATGCTGTCCTTTTTTTGGTTCCCACGATTCAATGTGAAATTTATCATGGAGTCCGATGGAGCAAAATCGGGCGTCTGCGTCAAACTGAGCCTTCTGGTGTCTGAAGTTTACGACTGACTGCTTTGAAACTCACATTAACTGAAATATAACGAATTTTTAAAATGAGATATTTTTATGAAAAACTTTGCCCGAAAACTGTGGATTCTGCGGAGTTCTTTCCAAGATATGTCGATAATATTGGTCCTCTCCCACACTGTGACACAATTGCAGTGTCACTATGATGTGCTCCGTCTCCATGGAAACAGACAAAGACGCTGCTGCTCTTAATCTGCGCAGCAACACGTACTGATCCTTTAATAATTCTAAGCCTTTGTTTATGAAAAATGACAATGTTGACTTCAAAATGGATAATAATTGTTTAGCTACGTTAAGCATGTCCTGACTTTCCAAATATAAGCCCCAAACTCCTTCAAATTAAAAGTCTTTGTTCATGAATAATTACAATGTTGACTTCTAAATGGATATTAAGTATCTAGCTGTGAGACGGAAGTTTTCTTTCAAAATAAAGGCCCCAAATATTTTGAAAATAAAAGTTTTTTTCTTAAAAACTATACTTAAAACCGTAAAAATTCATATTTAGGGATTAGTTAGATTCGACCTTAGCTGGCTTTTGAAGTAAATTTTTCAAAATAAAGGTCCTTTTTTGTTATAACCATCAAAATATATATTTTATCAATATTTAAATGTGCCAAAGGCCACAATTGGGCCAGAAGCCACGATTGGGCCAGAAGGCATGATTGTGCCAGAAGCCATGATTGGGCCAACCCCGACGGTCCAGTGCCCAGGGTTTTAATCAACGCTGCTTGCAGCTTTAATTTTTGTTATGTTTCTTAGTAGTTAGGGACCTCAGCTTGTTCAGACCTGTCTGAATTTTATGTCCGACTGCTTCGAAACCCACACAGACTGAAAGACTATAAATTTTCCTCTCAAATATGATAATTTTATGAAATAATTTGCCCGTCGTCAGTGTTGCATCATTCTCAATCAGGATAACACAATGCCATGTCAATGATACCGTGACCACTTTACCTACGTGTTCTGACGTTCCAAATAAAAGCCCTAAACTCCTTCAAATTAAGCAGTCAAACATAAACCAGACACCAGGAGGCTCAGTTTGACGAAGGCGCACGATTTCGCTCCATCGGAATCCATGTTAAATTTCACTTGGAATTGCAGGAACAAACAAAATGACACCATTGCTCCCGCTTGTCAAAACGGTCATGTTTTAGGGAATTTTCCCCAAATGTGTTACATCGTCTTGTTCAGCAGGTTCTTGTCACGCTGCTGATCGGCTCGCTTTATTGATAAAAGTGACGGTTTAGCCACAGTCTGTGCTTGTTTGAGGTGTTCGATCACTGCTTTTTTTTTTGGGGCAAAATTTTGGTTTTCCCATTCATTTGAATCAGAGGAGGCAGACCGGCGTTCCGACCTTTGACGTCAAATAAAATGGAAACCGCACTAGTATGTAAAACTTTGTCAAGAGAATTTGTGCAGAAGGCACGAACAAATGAGTTTTGGTTTGATCACCCTCTGACACTCCTCCGTTTTCGTGTTTGTAGGTGGTGGGAGAGAGCACATTTGGCACTCTAGGGATTAATTTTTAAATTTTCTGAAGTTATTCACCCATCCTGATGACCATGCCAAATTTGGTGAGCTTTTGAGCATGTTTATGGGGTCAAATTTGGGTTTGAGTCCTGACGCGCTGGAATAATAGACAATAAGGAAAAACAATTACAGTAGGGTCCTGGCCCTCCAGGTCAGGCCTACTGCGGAGGGCTGACCTTCCGGGCTCGGTCCCTAATTAAAGCTGCAAGTAGCCTTGGTTGGGACCTCGGTGTCTGGGCTTTGGCCAGTCGGGGTCAGCCCATTTATGGCTTCTGGCCCAATCATGGCCTCTGGCTGAAATATGTGCAGTGTGTGTGTGTGTGTCGGTGTGCAATCTCTGTTGTGTGCATTTATTGTGTGAGTGCGTGTGTGTGTGTGTGTGTGTGTGTGTGTGTGTGTTCATGTTGTGTCCCTGCAATGTGTCTGAGTGTGACTGCGAGCATACTAACTGGCTAACTCGCGATGCTAACTCTTATTAGCATGCTAGTTAGCATGCTAATAAGTTGGCTAGCACATTAGCTCGCAATGCAAACTAGCGATGCTAACTCGCGGTAGCATACTAACTGGCGGGCACGCTATCTCGCGATGCTAACTCATGTTTCGACAGCCGAACCAAATTTCTTCGTCCAGCTCCTTCAGGCCAAAGGAAATTATGTAATTTTTTTTGGCAGCCAGCACAGTGCCGAAGTTTGTTCTTGTTCTTATGGAGTATCGGCCTTAACTTTCCAGATACACACCCATGGGGTGGCTGAGAGCACATTTTGGCACTCTGGTGGTTAATTTTTACATTTTCTTAAAATTTTCACCAGTCCTGATGAGTGTGCCAAATTTGGTGAGTTTTTGAGCATGTTTATGTGGTCAAATTTAGGTCCAATGATACAGCGGAAAAATAATAAGAAAGAAACATTACAATTACAATAGGGTCTTAGCCTTCAGATAAGGGGTCGGCAACCTTCAACTGTCAAAGAACCATTTGGACCCATTTCCCATTGAATAGGACACACCAGCGGGATGCTGCTGTTCGGAATGAGAACGTTTTCCGCTTTGACACAGATACAAAAAGCTCATGGGTTCGGACAGCCACCAGGAGCTCAAGGTATCGGATTTCCATGGAGCTGTGGCTGTCCTGAGCTGTGGCCTCAACTTCTGTGTTCTTCTTGCCACTAATATTGCACAATGACGCCACATGCCTGTAAAGTTATGTGGCGTTCACAATTCCGTCTACATTTTATCACAGTCTTTGTGGTGGGACCACGCAACACATTTGGATCTGGGTGTATTTTGCCTTACCGTACCACCCCGCTCCAGGACATACGGCAGCAGGATCAAGGCTCAAGGAGTGGTTGATAAGGCCTCATTTTGCCATCACTAGTGGTTAGCTTACAGACAATGTTAATCATGTTAGATCAGATTTGTTCTTACTGATCTGACTATTTAAGATAATACTGAAACACATTGAACAAAGCTTAGAGTAAATCAATAATGCTTCCCCATGTGGACTTGATAGAGTTGGTTGTATTTGGTGTTATAGAAATGAAGATTAATTGAATTGAATTGAATTGAATTGAATTGAATTGAATTGAATCGAATTGAATCAAATTGAATCAAATTGAATCAAATTGAACTATGACTTTGATTTGAAGTGTAAACAGATTTGGCTGTCAAAGCAACAGTTATGGTGAGCTGCCAGCAAATTCACAAAGTGTTTGATTTGAAGCCTTTTTCCTAAACCTCCAATGACGACGTGTCTTTTCAACTACTCTCAGCTCACAATGATACATTACTGTAATGTTTCGCCAACATTGCTATACGGAATACAATCAGAAATCAAACCAGGACTCAGACCGGGAATCTAGCCAGGATTCAAACCGGGACTCAAACCATGAATCAAACTGAGAATAAAACTGCAATGCCACAATGCCCTGTCTTGAGCCAAAACCCAAGAACCTTTCCAACACATTTCCTGTTTCATTGAGTGGCAGGTTTGTTGTTGAATTCAATTTTCAAACAGACCTCAGAGCTCTGTGTTTGTATGTAAGCTGCCTGTCCTGAGTGAATGTGACCATCACTGTTGAATATTGAACTCTAAAGGCAGTATTGAACATCAGTAGCAATTGAGAGTAATCCACTACTAATTTAAGTACCAAGGCCAGAAGAACGTGCCGGCCTTCACTCCCTGCTGCTCTGCGGTGATCCAGATCTGCAACCAGAAAAAAAAGATTAATTTTGACCCCAGAAGAATGTGGAGGCTGCTTCTTTGCTGCTCACAATGTGGCTCCATCTGATCTAGCTGTCTGTCAATCCACTTACCATTCATCCATCCATCCATCCTTCCACAATTCATCCACCAGCGGTGATTCAGAGAACTTACCAGCTGTCCGCCCCACGAGCAGTGGTTCTGAGAACTTACCGGCTCTCCGCAACACCAGTGGTGGTTAGGAGAACCTATCGGGTGTCTCCCCCACCAGCAGTGGTTCCAAGAACTTACCGGCAGTCCACCCCACCAGCGGTGGTTCTGAGAACTTACCGGCTGTCCGCCCCACCAGCGGTGGTTGAGTTTCTCTCTGGTGCGCAGGCTGAACGTAGCGTTGAACACTGGGTCGTGCATGGTGTTTCCCACAATGCCATGAGACTCTGGGTACAGCCCCTGCAGAGGGAGAGGGAGACCCCTTCAGCCTGGTCACCAGCAGCAGTTTAGTGCAGTGGTGGATGATGGGAACACGAAGCAGGGTCACTCACAGTAGCCAGAGTGTAGAGGTTGGGAAAGGTCTTTGTTGGGTAAACGGGTCGCATGTACGGGGCAGACGTTCCACATGTCCCTGAGAGTAAAGACGTCAACCATTAAAAATCAGTTTCCACGATGTTAAATATGCCGGCCGGTTGGAGGAATTCCTCCACTGTCGTGACTCAGACAGCACACATACTCAGTTTGTGGATATTGGGGATCACAGCTTTGCCCTTCTTCAGGTATGAAGCTCGGAACCCATCAACAGAGACCATGATGAGAGGAGGACGTACGAAGCTGAGGAGACGGACAAGAAAAGATCAGTCCTCTATCGGTTGGCTGTTAGCTTGAAGGACATGCCCACTTTACCGAACATTCACCCTGACGGATGTGCCCACTTCACCAACCTCAAACCTGAGAATCAGGCTCACTTTACCAACGTCAAACTTGACAGACATGTCCACTTTACTAATGTTCACCCTGTCAGACAAGCCCACTTCACCATCGTCAAACCTGACCGACACTTCCACTTTACCAATGTTCACCCTGACAGACACGTCCAGTTTATCAACATCAGAGGGGTTCTGGGGGGTCCTCCC
>OMNM01038356.1:0-10155 GCA_900302745.1 Parablennius parvicornis | reverse complement strand
CGCTGCGCGTACTGCCACGCCCGCTTTGCCCACAAGCCAGCGCTGCGGCGCCACCTCAAGGAGCAGCACGGAAAGACCACGGGGCAGAACTCCCTCCACGAGCAGGAGGAGAGGGAGCGAGCGGGGGCGGGAGTGGCCGTGCAAATACAAGAGGAAGAGCAGGAGTGTGTGGTGACTGAACCGGTGTCGTAGGCCAAAGAAGTTCTCACATGTAAACAAATGTCCCAACAGCTGAAACCTGTTCGGTTTGGAGCCGCGACTTCTGGAGCCCGTTTAACAAGCAGGCTTAGTGAAAACACTGAGGTTTTTTGTTTTGAATGTTTTTGGCCTTGGATAAGGGAGACTCTTGAGTGGCTTTCATATCCACTGAAATCTTAGCAGTTTTCTATCATCAACCACAAACTGAAACAAAATCTCAGCTACTGTTGCTACAACAACTTCAATAGCTGCTGGATTGTGTTGAAACTACATTGTTCTGTGATTCAAAGGCAGAAAAAGGAATTTCACTGAGGGGATTGATAGTGTGATTATTTTAAAAGTTCACAGTCAATATTTCTTTGTTAAAGACGTGGAAAACCAGTTTTTAAATTGGGTTAATGACTGTTTATTATAGTCGCACACGAACAGCTGTGTGCTTCACAGCCTCACAAAATTCAAAGGTCCCATATTATACAGCATTTCAACTATTTCACATAATGTCAGAGGTCCAGCTGGTCTAAAAGTCCCTCTAATGAGAACAGGCTGTTTCTGTCTGTGCCTTTAAATGATTATCAGCTCCACTTGTTTTCCGGTAGCATATGCAAGAAGGAAAAATGGCGCTCGCTCATAATTTTGGAGGGCAGAGCTCATCTACCGGGCAAAGTGAGTGGTTACTTCCTCGCATGACATCGTGAAGGGAAAATCTTTGAATCGACTGTATGAGCACACATTCGTTGACATGTGGAGCAAACAAGTGAGGACAATGACAATATCGTCACCTGTGGGGTCTCCTACATTGCTTATGGGCACACATTTTACTGTTAAACCATTACAAGGTGAATTTTTAACAATATGGGACCTTCGCTTTGCATGATTATGCAAAGTTCCTGTCTGGTTTCTATCCTGAGAACCACCCACAGTTTGATTATTAACACGGGAAGAACTGTGATCTGCAGGCTAGGAAAACACTTTTTGTGTGTAGGTTTTGGTCTTTCAGTGCAGATAAAATTCAAACTGCTCCAGCAAAAGTTTCACCAAAAAGAGAAGTACCACAGTTGCCTCTGGCTCAGTTTGAATTCCCCGTATTGCAGCTGATGGACGATCGGTGCTCCGTTTGCAACGAAAATGAGACAGTTGTGAGATCACCCTCAGAGAGACGCAGACGTAGCGTCTGACTGCCACGAAACAAAACCCTGAGACGTTCCAGAATCTGAGAATTTGACATTTCAACTGCTGAGTGGAGCGGCGGCGTTCCCACTGAAGATGTTTCATTCAGACTGAGAAGCAGCAACATGAGGACTCTGAAACCAAAGCAGATAAACACAGCCATCCACTTCTTGTTTTCTTTGTTTTTGTAGCTGTCCTACTGAATCAAATGTTGGTTTTGCTAACATGTTGAAGTAACATTTGTAATTTTGAATGGGCATAATCTAATGTGTTCTTTGCAGATGCTGACCAGTTGACAAATGGTTTAAGAGTGTGAATAAAACACGTGAAAAGTTTCCTCTCGGCTTCATCATTGATCCTCACACTTTCTCGTTCCCAGTGTGCATCATCAACATTACAGTATGAATTTTGCATAAAATTAAATATGTGATCCGTGTCCACCATATGAGTGGTTGATGCTATTTATGGTACATTTAAATCAAGTAACAAAAGCAAACTTTTGAAGATATTTAAAATTTTCTATCAAATTTTAAACCAATAAATATTTTTAAATTGGGATTTTATACACATTTGGTATCTTTTTGTTGTATTAGAATGATATCTATATATTTTTGTTGGTTAAAAACAAAATGTGGTTTTTCTTCAGATCTGAAAATTCTCGATAGGTTAAAAATATGTCCATTATTTCACATTCAGAAATGTTGTTACACACAAAATAATCTATATCAGGAACTTCTAGTTCTTTATGATTTATGAAAATGATAAAAGCAGTATCTCAAAATGTCAATACCTTGGGCCATAATTACAATATTTTAAAATGATTGAATTTTACTTTATATGTTATAGAAATAACTGAAAAACATTTCAGACATTTTCAATAATGATTCAACTATTTAAGATACAGATGTGACTCGTTCACTCAGGTTGACACAGGAAAATTTTTTTATTCAACTTCGAAAACAAATCTGTGTCATCAGCAAGGCTGTAACACACATAAACTACACAAAGAAACGCATCCTGCCTCACAAACTGCCCACAAAAAACAAACACACAGAAAACTGTAAATCACAGGAAATCTTCGCTGTACACCACCTGGTTCCTCTTGTCCCGGTAGGAGCCTTTTGTGCTGTTCTGCACCGCTGTGAAAGAAGAGAAGACGGCAGCAGAGGTTAGCTCACGACGAGCGGGCGGATTGATCGACGTCTGAATCAACAGTTTACCCAGAGAGGCCCACACGGATTTGCCGGTGGCGGCGTCCAGCATGGGCTGCTTCCTGGCGATGCTGACTTTGATGTGGACGTCTCCCACCGTGCTCCCGTTGAGCTGAGGAAACAGAGTTACACAACAAATAAACACAGAACATTTACTCACATGACGATGCTCCAAGTGTGTGTAGATCAGCTTAACTATGAAGAGGATGAGAAAAATTTATCTTTTCCACAAAACGGATCAAAAAAATATCTTAATGGTTAAATATTATGTCAGAATGTTTTCTTTTCACAACAAACAATTCAAATAACACGATTTTTACTTTTTTATATAGATAGATAGATAGATAGATAGATAGATAGATAGATAGATAGATAGATAGATAGATAGATAGATAGATAGATAGATAGATAGATAGATAGATAGATAGATAGATAGATAGATAGAGAGAGAGAGAGTTCTGTAACATTTTAATCCACAGCTTTATCACTTTCCTCCACCTGCCACTAGAGGGAGCTCATGTACCAGAACCAGCTTGAGCCTCACTGCTCTTATTCAAGTCAAACTTAGTTTAATTCTGGGACAACATACAGCTCAATTTCATCTCAAGCGGACTGGAACAGTGAAAAGGCATTTTAATGACTCATAAACAATAAAAACTCGAAATGTTTCCCTTTGTTTTGGTGTAAAGAAGTAGTTCATGAAGATGTCACCACTTTCTTCATTTGCAGCACTTCAGTCTGCTTTACACTTCATGCTGCTAAAGCTTCACATGGCTCCTTCTTACCTCCACTAACGCTACAGCCCCCAATGATCAAATCACAAGCAACTGTTATTCCCTTAAACACTGACGTTTTAGCGATTTTACAGTTATAGCTCTCGACAGGTGGAGGAAGGACAGTTTAGCTCAAATTGATGGATAGTTAAAACTTTTCAAATTTTTCTTATTATCATTTTCCAATATTTTAATCATATTTCCAGAATCGTGTTTTGTATTTGTTGTATTTGTTTGTGTTGCTTGAAGCACCACAAGGAACATTTCCACATTGCAAGACGTTTGAGCACCACTGTTGTAATTCAATAAGCTTCGATAAATTACATTTTCACTATTTAGTGTTTTTGGAACATTCTCTTTCATTTACACACGTCAGTTATTCGGTTCATTATCGTGTGGCCCACCACCAACCTCAGCCACAGCCGCGTCTGCAGACTCCATCTTCTCGAACGTGATGAACGCACAGCTGCAGACAGAAGTGGGAGTGACAGGAGCAGTGTTTAGGGACGACGCCGGTCATTGCGTGCACGGTCTTTGTTTTTCGGGAGCGCTCATACTTGCGCGGGTTGTCCATGGAGAGGTCGATGATGTTTCCATGTTGGGAGAAGGCAGAGCGCAGGCTGTCCTCCACCAGCCCCGAGCCGTAAACGTACACCGTGTTCCCCTTTCGTACGCCTCTGCGCTCCGGGTACGAGTCCGAGCCTTGGAGCAACAACAGAGAAGGCAGACCGTATTTGATAGAGCGAATATTAAGACAAAAAAGTACACCAGTTATAGTTTATTATGTCCACCAAGGATGCAATTAAATCACCTGCGTTTATTTATTTATCTGTCTGTCAGCAGGATTACGTCAAAACTACTGAATGGATCTTCACCAGATTTTCACCAGAGATGGATCTTGGGCCCCAGATGACTCCATTAAATATTGGGAGTGATCTGGATTTCAGTTTTTATGGTCTTAAGTAAATTGCGTCAAAACTACTTGACAGATCTTCACCAAATTTTCACCAAAGACAGACATTAGATTATAGAAGAATTGATTACATTTTGGAAGTGATCGGATTTTAATTTCTGGGGTCTCAAATGAGGATCACGTTAAAAGTACATGACAGAGCTTTACCAAAATTTTTACCACATATGAAGCTGTGGAAAACTCCATTACAATTTGGAAACTGAATCCAGGTGAAAATTAGAATTAGAATGCGGAAAATGTCTTTCCTTCTGTGTCCACCTCTGAGATTGCTGACGTTGGCGGACGTCAGCAATCTCTGATTGCTCTTGTGAAGACACACAAAAAATTAAAAATCGTTTAACTAGCAATCAAATAGTTGTGATTTTGGTGTCAATGGATCATAGCAATATTTTTCTTGTAAAAAGCCAAAACCGTGGACAAAGCTTGTTCAGTGTGACAATGTGGCTGTGATAGAATTCAAACTCCGTGCAGGTGGCTCAGCATCCTAAACTCTGAAAATCCCTGAATTAACTGAACAAGTGGTGAGTGTACTGAGACAGAAGAGTTTTACTCTTAGTACAGCTGTGGCCGCCCTGTCAAAGTCCCTCTGGATCCTCCGCCGTGGATCTTGAAGAGATCAGAGCTTCAAAAAACTCACGTCTGAAGGGTCCATCTCGGTCTCGGTCTCGGTCCCGATCCCGGTCCCGTTCTCTGCTACGGTCTCTTTCTCTTTCATGCTCTCTGTCCCGGTCTCTGTCTCTGTCTCTGCCTCTCTCCCGCTCCCGGTCTCTCTCCCGTTCCCGATCCCGGTCTCTCTCCCGCTCCCGATCCCGGTCTCTCTCCCGCTCCCGGTCCCGGTCCCTCTCTCGATCTCGGTCCCGCTCTCTGTCCAGCTCCCGGTCTCTGTCTCGGTCTCGGTCTCTCTCCGAGTCGCGGCTGGACGACATGCCTCCTCCGTCATCCTCGTCGCGGTACCGGTCACTGGAGCTGACGAAACTGCGCGGAAGAGACCGTGTGAGACTCAGAAGCAGCATCTGAATCAAACTGATCTTCTTTCTCGTGGTGGCTTCTGGACTTTACCTCTCGTATAAAGATTTCCTTTGAGCTCTCTTTCCAGACTAGAAGAAGAACAAAAATGAAGTCACACAAATGTACTTAGATACATATAGATCCGAAATGACGTTAAACGGTGCCATTCTATAGTAAAACAACTGCTTTAAGAGTGATTAATAAAAACACGTCGATGGTACGAAGTCTTGAAGGATAATGAAACTTTATATCCATTCAAAAACCTCTTCATGAAGCCAGTTTATTTCTTTTCTCCTCCACTATATTCTGAGTTTAACGTGCCAACAGTCAGCCTCATTCACTGTTTGTGATCCTGCAGCAAATAATAACAGTTCCAGCAAGTTATCATACACGGAATTAACATGAGTCTTCGTATACAGGCGACTCGGTATCCCCCTGGTTGGAATACAGTTAGATAACATACAATGCTCCTGTACCTCAGGTTGGTCTTCGTCTGCAGAAACACTCCTCTGGAATGGTAAGAAAGCAGGAACTGGGCCTTTTTCAGGGTCCTGTACCAGCAAACACACAATTAAAATAATTATAAGAACACAGAAAAGAAAACTTCTCTGTTGGCAGCTGACAAAGACATATGTGATTTCATGATTTGTTTTGAGCTGGTTGAAGAGAGAAGATCCAAAGAAATGTCAAAGTAATGGGTACATGATAAAGGTTATACTTTGATCACTCAAGTGTAGCCTATAAGCAGATCCTTCCAGTGTGTGATGGGGATTGTTTTCTTCATCTTTGTTAATATTCACACATTATATTGCTCCACCTCATGAAACCCTTGCCTGCAGACACCAGGAATAACTTGGCAGTTATTGTGTGTCACACAGTGCGTTTGACCACACGTCACCTTTAGTTTGATTTCCAGCATTCGAGAGCGTTTAAAACCAGAGTTTTTGTTCTCAGGTTTAATAGCGCTGATGGCCCCCGATTTGATGAGCATCTTGGCTTGCTCTGTCGCCGTTGCAGTGTCGACGACAGGCTGATCCGACAGAGCTGCAACAGAGAAGATGTAGAGTTAAAACAGTAACAAACAGTTTAATAAGATGATCAGGAAAATGGACGTCATTTGGTTTACGCTATGAAATGACTTCACAGTAATAAGGTAAAGAGTTCAAATGTTTATGTACAGGAAGCAATGGAGGCAGTATGAACACTGAGAATGCTGATCGAGGCTAATTTTTACCCATGAGTTTTAAACATCTGTTAGATATGCATAAACATTTCACTCAACTTCCATGACTAAGGATGCAAGCCTGAGAATGATTAAATATTAAAACAGGTCTAGAATTATTTTCTCTATCAACTGGTCATTATTGTTTTAGTTTTTTTGTAAAAACACAGACAATATCCAACTTCTGAACATTTTAAGGAACTGCATTTCTTTGACACATAAACACAAATGTTCCAGTTTCGGGAAAAAAAAGCCAAATTATCAAATACACTAACTTCGTTTCAAGCCGCTCTGGTTTGTCTGATTTGTTGAACTCTGCTTCTTCAAAGCAAGCAGCGCCTTTTTCTGCAAGAAAAATTCCCATATTAGCGACACTATAGATTCAGTGAATTCTTTTTAAGTTACACCCACATTACAAATCCAAACATCACAACAGAAATATACAAATTGAGACAAATCTGAAGAAATCAGTTTACAAATATGTTAGAAAAGTTTAAATTCAAGTGTTTTTCTCACTTACAGAGGCATCTTTCATTCCAAAAGTGTGTGTAACATAATTGTAGAGTTTGTGAATACTCCTGATACCTAATTATCAATAAAATAAATCTTGTAAATGTTTGACCAAATGTGTGCACAAAGTTAAAAATAAAACTTCCCAGAACTATAAATGTTAAAGAATTAAATAGGTAATGATTTTGCATGTTCTGACTAAACATTTCATTTTTTTTCCACAATTTCACGAATACAACATTGATTTTGACTTTGGCATGAATTTAGCAAAATTATAAAAAAATAGACACCCAAACAAGCTTTGGGCTCTTGGGCTCCAACACACCACCACACACTACATACCCTCAAGGTACAAGGTAACCTTGTATGACTATTCCAATAAAAACTTTCCTTGCAAAACAGTCACACACATCTCTCTTCTGATGAGGATCACCAAGTACCTTTTTCTTGAGTTTCGCATATTTCTTTTGCAGTGCCTCCTCTTCCTCGGTCAGAGAGCTTGGAAACACCACCATGATGGCAAGCACTACAACACAAACAGTTCAGTTTGTAACAAGTGCAGGTTTAACTAGAATATTTCAGAGGAAATTTAGTACGCGCCAAAAGTCGGGGAAGAAAAACTAACAAATAATAAAATTGAAGAGCCGCCTTCGATAGTAACCTTTGCGCTTTGCCACTAAAGCAGGCACAAGAATTACACATTGCTTCATTATACTGAACTCTTTAAGTGTATAGGCCGTGTTTTCTTAATGTTGCAGCTATCAGCGAGCACTCGTTAGCTAAGTAAGATTTCTTCCCCCAGGACACAAGGCAACTTCCCTCAAAAAAGTGCAAATATAGTTAATCTTCTTCAGACCTCGTTGGATTTATTAAAATAAGTGTTTTAAACGACTTTAAAATACACATATTTCAGATTTTGATTCGTTAATTTCACTCACCCGGCGGTATAAACAGCAACACAGGCGCGTAAATATGACGTCACAATCACGCACGGTCCTTTTTAATCATTCTTTTTTAAACACATTATTAATAGTGTGGTGTTTGAAAATTCAACTTAAATCATTTCACACCAACAACAAAAATACAAGTTTATTTTAACGTTTTACTTTTTGTTTCTCTTTTCACGAAGCTTGGTGACCACTTCCGGTTGATACCAACAACTTCCGGAACGGCCACGGCAACTTTCTCTTCTGCAACTTTAAGGCTTTTAAATCTTTCTCTTTGAAGAAAAGGGTTATGGAAAGGATCAGTGAGTGCTATTTCATGGCAAAGCATCTTTGTTACTACTTGTTTCATATCGACAAGCATTTGGTTGTCCTAACACCGCTCTTTGTGGTGATGTGGCTAACAGAGCAGCAGCTTCACTAAGAAAATCTGAATCTCTGAGATTTAATGTTTACTTATTTCAATTGAAGTCATGTCTGTTCTATGTGTCTGTGCTGCAAGCAATCAAATATATGACACCTTGATAATGAAGTAAGGTTTAGCGGTAGAGTTTTATCGGTTACACGAATGTGACTCACTTGATAGTGTTGTTTCTGGTCACTCATGCTCTTTGTGTTGTTAATGTGTCCTCAAACTCTTTGTTTTGTTTCTGCGCAGATGTGCCCCCCGTGGGCCCCGCAGACCTGCCCATGTCCCTGCTGGAGATGGGATGCTCCGGCAGGTTTGAGCTCATCACACATCCATTGCCCGACCAGTGTTTACCTCCACAGAGCACCGTGAGTACAGGCTCAGTGTGACTCCGTGTTTGTCAGCAAATATATTGGTGGCGGCTCGTGGTACATTTCTTAGGTTGGGCTCTTTCTTATGATTCAATTTCAGCCAATGTTAACTTTATTAATATACAGTGCGTTCATAAACCACATTACAACAATCTTGCCTCTTTTAGATTGAGAGAGACCACCAGTGATGAAACATTATAGTTCTTTTAAACAGCTAGTGACTAGAGAGCACTTAGTAATATGCCTCTTTTACGAGAATGGCACTTGGTCTGAGTGTAGAGAAAACAAAATGTATGTCAGGTATATTTTCAGACAGCACATCAATCAAAGCATTTTAGAATGCTTTGAAAGAAACCTAAAAAAAAACAATTGCAAAGCAAATTGTGTGCAATTTTGAGCTCTTAGATCTTCAGTCATTAATAAATATGAACATATCTAAACATTAGCAAACCTGGACATATTTACAAAATTCTGACCAATGTCTCCTTTCAAACGTAAATTAGAAGAGACGTGACAGAGTTAATTATCAGAGACTCAAGCTTGTTGTGTCTGTCGCCTCATCTCACTCTCAGTGGTAACCAGTGTTGGTCAGACTGCTACTAAACTCCGCTCCTCAGGGCAGCGTTCACTTCGCCCCAGGCTGCTCACACACACCACCAGAGAGAGAAATCAAGAAATCCTCTCTTTTATTGACGATTGTCTATAGAAAATGAAGAGAGTACATTTCAGGGCCCATTGTTAGTTTGTTGGCATAAATAGATTTCAACAGTATTGCAGTTTAATAATATATTGTTTTATTTTTTAAATGCCCTTTTTTGCTGGGAGCGGCGCTTTGGCGCCCTCTATTGGCCAGCCACTACTGCATAATAACTGTACAAACTCAGCTCTAAAAAAGCTGTCAAAAGAAGCAGTATATTCCTTTATCATCGAGTGAGACTATCCCCTGACTGCATCCCCTGACCCATGATACTATCTATCCATCCTCTATACTACTTTATCTTGAGCAGGGTTGTGGGCCAATCCCAGCTAACTATGAGCAAGGGCAGGGTACACCCTGGACAGGTTGTCAGTCCATAACAGGGAAGCACAGACAGACAGACACATTCACACCCAGAGACAATATAGGACCTGCATGTTTATAGAAACCACAGTACCCAGAGAAAACCTATGGACACATGGGGAGAACATGCTAACGCCACACAGAAAGGTCCCGGGCCAGTATTTGAACCCGCGTCCTTCTCACTGAGAGTGCAGCCACTCTGACCCATAATATATACATTAAGTCTTTTCTAGTTTTTTTTTTTTTATTCTTCCAATGTGAGGATGGACTATGGTTTAAAAAATTCGGATGTTCACAACGTATAATCTA
>OMNM01038353.1:0-10883 GCA_900302745.1 Parablennius parvicornis | reverse complement strand
GTCAATTGAGAAGTCGGTTAGTGTCACAGAGTTCAAACATCTGTCAAGAGACGTGAAAGTGCAAAAGCTTTGAGCTCGGGTTTCCTTCCAATACTTCAAGATTAGTTCAGTTAAATTACTTAAAGATCAATTCATCTTCCAATACTTACTGATCAGTTCTTACTGGAGGCTCAATTTCTGTTAACTTAGTGATATTTTGGCATCACTTCACTTCTTAATGCTTTAAAATGCCCAATCAATCAGTTTATGTAGCAATACTTTGATTGCTCATGAATACTTTTAGATCATTCTGCTGAAATATGCTTGAAGATCCCACATTTTCCTAATTCTGTGAGACAAATCCACTTTTTCATGCTTTAGCAATGATTCTCTTTCTAATGCTTTAAACTCATTTCACCTTTTAATTATAATCTATTTATTGAATAATGTTAACTTACTCAAACTTGAGGTCTGTCCATTTAATTCTACTGTGAGATCAGTTCATTTTCTAAATGACTTTAGTTATTATTATTTTAAGTTCAGTTCACTTGCTGAAACTTCAGCTTCTGTTAATGTATCAACCTTTACTTTAAAAGAGTTATCCAGCGCTCCAAGGTCAGTTCACTCGTAAAGATTACTTAATTTACTTAAACTTAAGAAGTAAGATCGATTCATTTGGATTAGTCGACATATTAAAGCCTCATCCATCTATACTAAAGGTTGGAGGTCCGTTCTGCAGATCTAATAAAGTCTTGAGATCAGATCATTGACTGATCGTTCAGGAAGAGCTCCACTACTGTTTGTTTTTGATCAAATCATGTAATTATGTTTTTTTTATCAGTGGATTTCCTGATTCAATAAACACAGTTTGATATGGCTTTAAGAAAAACTACTAACTGTGAACAGTGAGTGTCAGGAAGTCGGTTAGTGACTCTATAATACTGTAGTTGTGTTTGTTTTGAGGGCCGATCGTCGTCGTCTGCTCTGTTTGTGCCGTTTTGTGGAGAAATCATTTCATCATCAGGTATTTCAATCCGCGCTGGCATGTTCCAGGCTCCCGGGAATGTCTGCATGGAAAAAGTGATGCGACCTACGTTCAGGTCACAAGTACTGGCAGCACAACGTGTCGAACCCGAGTTCTGTGTCAGACTCTGAACATTCACTTAGTGGCTGAAGTTTTCCACCTCGATCCCCCGCAATGCTTGCAGGGAGTCGTGAGTTGAATTGTCATGGAGGAACACGCAGCACTGACTAAGATAGAGTCAGACTACATGCCAACATGAGAACATCATCACTGGGGAGGAGTAAGGTGGAGGGAGCATCATGATTCAGGGCTGCTTGGCCGCTCGGGGACGGCCGGTCATCTCTGAAGGAGAAGTTGTTCTCGGGTCCAGTTCAGACTTTGCTTGTGTTTCGGTTGTTTGTTTGATTCTTTCAGAGCCCGACAGCGTTTGTAGAGATACAAATACATTCTGCAGCTTTTCAGCTCACGTTTGAGGTGATGAACAGTGACGGTGGAGGATTCCCAGAGTTGAACAGCTTCTCTATCAAAGTGAACATTTCCTAACTTTTACTACAATATCGTCTGCATACGTGGAGAACATCACCTCCACACGGATAACGGAGAAAAGCTGATGGCCCCACATCCTGCTGTTACTTTATAAAAACCACTGCACCAGCTAGTGGCCCGAACTGTAGTATTTTCAGAATTTCTAACATTTCCGTGAAACAGCTTCAGTGTGTCCGTCCACCAGCTGGAGTTTGAAAGAATTTACAGCAGGACAATGAGTCTAAACATAGAAAAACGAATCGACAACAGAATCACGTTAGAGAGAGAAAATCATCTGTTTGGACCTGAATCCAACACAGATGCTGTAAATGAGCTCAGACTGAGATTCCTGCAGAGATAGTGAGACTCCAGAAGAAAGAACTGATCCAAGCTTCTTCCTGAATGTTGTTCAGCTCTGCCCTGCAGCTGCTGGCAGAACTCAGCTCGGTCATTGTGGTTAGAAGGAAGGAAAAGGCAGGTATAGGACTAGAAGTGTTCACATTGTGAACCTTCGTCCTGGAGCTCAGGTTGGATTCTGTCTGCATCACAGAGATCGTCTGCAATACAAACACCTCAGTTAATTCAATGTTGCTCTCAGTTTGTTTTTTTTTAACAAAACTGAAAATGTTGAAATGTACTAATTAAAGCAGGGAGAGTTTCAACATTGTTATTTGTGGCAATATATAAAAATAGAATTCTATATCTGCTTTGTGGTTTCTCGTCAAAATGAGTTACGTGGAATGAAAGAAACAACTTGAATTTCTCCTTTTTACCACATAAAAATCTGCAAATCAATTCGAAGTCATATCAGTAACGGCGTTTCCCTTTGGGTCGATGTTCTGTGTGTTTTCTGTTTCCACAAATGTCACAAAAATCACACTGTGCTCTTTGCTGGTCCTCACCTGGACAGGCCACGAATGAATTTCCCTTCACTGAAACCACAGGTCTTCTTTTTACAAAGTGTGGTTTCTGTTGTTGACTCAGCTTCAGAAACTCACCGTCACTTCCTGTCTGTGTGCGACTCCAGTTAACACCACGAGGAACTGCGCAGCCTCTTCCAGACATTCGAGGACAAGCATGTTGTTTGTGTTAAATTAAAGTCATGCTGAATGTTTACGTGAGGCTCAGATTCTCTGCTGCAGTTATCAAACGTATCGTGAGGAATCTGAGCTTTGGGGGCAGTTTTATCACACATCAGAAGAATTCTAAATTAAAAACTGTTGAGAATCAGAGGAAACTATAATAGAACTATTGAGAGTGTCAGGAAGCCACACTGCGAAACCCAAAGAGTTTAAATAACTGGTGACCTGATTCAATCCTTAGTGACTCACTGCACCACCTTGTGGTGTAATCTGGGATTGCAGACTTGATTGAATCGTAAATAGCAGGTTAATGCTTGAAGATTTTTCTGCAACATTATTAAATTGAGTGTATTTTTTAAATGTGTTAGATACAAATGTAATATGTTCTATGTTCATCCAAAATCATGTCACAGACCAGTGGTTTGTAGCCACATGTGGCTCTCCAGCTCAGTGGTGGCTCCATGAAGCTCTCAGAATGAGTCATGAAAACAATTTGTTTCTTGTCTTTATTTGCATACCACGCTGGATTTCAAAAATGGTTTCATCTCCTGGATAAAAACTGATCAAGAAATAAAACTGCAAGAATAGCTGGAACCTCCCCAAAATAGGACAAAATAGTGGAAAAAGCAATAATAGAGTAGAAACAGTCAAACTAAAATCATTAGAATTGCTTGTTCTGATTTTTTTCAGGGAAAAAAAAGAAAGGGAGGCAAAGGAAAAAAGAAGATTAAAGGAGAAAAAAGGAAAATGTGCAAAAAGAAGAGAAAAGGGAAAACTAGAACAAAATGGAAAAAAGAATGTAAAAGAAGAAAAAAACGGGAGGTGAAAAAAAGAACAGAATACCAAAAAATTAAAAAAATGTGAACGTGGAAAAAAACAACAACCAAAAATGCTAATATGGCTAAAACGGCTTGAACGATTAGGAAAAACAGAGTGGCTATAAACAGAACAGCTATAATAACCCAGAAATCCATGAAAGAAATGTGGAAAAATCTCAAACGTGCTATAAAATCAAAACATGTAATAATGTATATTTACATTGTACTTCATGAATGAAACCTCAGTTCTTGTATTTTCTTTACATGTTTTTTTTCTTGAAAACACCCTCATCACATGCTGTACAGAATGTGAAATACTATTTCTTTGTTATATTCTGTAACGATGAGTTCCTTCTTCTCTCTTTGGGTTTCAGTTCGAAGTTTCGAACTTTAGTTTGCCAGTTTTTCACCACAAGAGATGAATTCAGCTCAAAGTTTGTCCTTTGCTTCAATATTCTATGTGACTCTCTTTCTCTTTACCCTCGTGGGCCGCCATGTTTTCTCTCACTGCTCACACTTTTAGTATCGAAGGAACTTTAATGGCGTTTTCTTGTTGTCACGTGGACAATAACAACTGACCGTGTTACAATAAATGAATCTGTGACACGACAAAGTGCTCGTGGGACGTCTTCTTGTTAACGCTGATTGTTTCTCCACAGTCCTACTTCGTGTCGGACTACGACCCCACCATCGAGGACTCCTACACCAAGATCTGCACGGTGGGGGGGAAGGAGACCCGGCTGGACAGTAAGTCTGACTCACGCTGTGTGTCGGGGAGATTGCAGGGTGTGTGAAATGTTTTCACACCAGAGCGGAGGGTGTGTTGAACACAGACCGAGTGTTTGCTCTGGGGATGTTTCGTTCCCTTGTTAGGACTTGCACACTGCGCCACCGCTGCCAGGATCCACGGTGTTGGGTCACGCTGGCGTTTCACCACTCGGCTCATGTGAATCATCGCTGGTATCCAGAGCCTCCGCCTTCACATACGTCGCTTTCACAATATGGATGGCAGCACGTTGGCGTCTCCGCTGGGCAGGAAGAGTAGGAAGTCATTATCAGTGAAGCCACCAATTACACGCTGGGCCATGTGTGTCCAACACACACGCTGCAGTGTGTGTGTCGGGCTGCAGTGTACACACACACTCCAGTGTGTGCTGTGGGTGGCTTACAGGGCGGGACCCACACATCATCGTTCACAAATGCTTCGTCTAGTCACTAATTCTGATCCAGTCCTGCTACAGGAAGCCTCCCGAGCCTCCTGCCTCCCTGTTTCCTCATCCCAACAAACATCTGCCAACATATTTCAACATCTGCTTCCCTCCTGCAGCACTTTTCATTTAATAGACTTTTCAAAAATCAGTTTTCAACATTTTAGGTGGTTTTTGTGTTGGAGGAAGTTATAAAAGTGTGTGTGTGTGTGTGTGTGTGTGTGCGCTCAGACTTCACGTTTCTCTACGTTTGTGTGTGAGTTCCACTGCTTTTCCTGGTGAATAAATATACTGTGTACACCAGAACGCTCATATTTTTGTTTCTATGTACAGTAGGTCTGTTTGTGATGCTGATTGAACAGGATGTAAATATTAACTTCCAAATGTGAATCTGTCTTTTATATGCGGCATCTTAAACACGAAGTTTCCAAAAGTACACACACTCATGTTACACTGTTGTTTTGGCGGCTCGGTCGTTCAGCTACCATGAAGTGCAGAAGTTCCACACCCAGATCCTGAGGGTGAAGGACCGGGACGACTACCCCATGGTGCTGGTGGGAAACAAGGCCGACCTGGAGCAGCAGAGAGTGGTGAGAGCCTTTATCAGTAAAACACAATGGGACTCACAAAACGTTTGGTTTGTTCATGATTTTCTCTGTTTCCAACCTGTTAGTGAAGCAGCTGTCAATCCCTTCACCTGTCGTCAGAGACATTATCTTTTATTTCTAGATGTTACTACAAGACATTTTCTTCATTCTACCTTCTTTGACTTTCAGCTTTTCTTTTCAAATGCAGGTTGATTTAAATTCTCCTGTTTGCACGTGACGTTTCTGAGAGTTTCTCGTGAGATTATTGTTAGTTGCAGATAGAATAGTGATCGATTCCACGAACTCTAATCCTTCCTGTTTCCACTTGGTCCTGAATCTTAGTGAATCCGACCGTCAGCCCGAGTGGTACATCTTGAAAAGGGTTTGGACCTTCTGATGAAAAGATAATGTGAACAATTTTTAAAATGCTACGAGAATCCTGCGACATGTACAAGCTAGAGGCTTTTTATAAAACTTTACAAAGCTATTTGATAGTCATACAACTGTAACTGTTAACATTTTGGATGTTAATTGTACAAACTCCCAAAAAGCAAACGCTGTGTCCGATTAGAGCTCGTCGTCCGCCGGATCCTTAGAGCTCATCACGATGGGAGCTCATGGTTCCCCAGGTGAAGGCGGTGAGCCGTCTATTTCCTGTTTGCCTGCAGCAGCAGCTCACTGCTCCTCTTTGTGCTTCAGATCTCCAGGGAAGACGCTCAGGCGTTTGCCAGGGAGAACAGGATCTACTACATGGAGGCTTCAGCAAAGAACCGCTACAACGTGGACGAGGCCTTCATGGAACTGGTGCACATCATCAGGTACAGAGCAGGTTTGAAACGGTGGATGTGCAGTGTGTGCTCCGTCCTCCGTCGCTCACCGGCTCTGCTGCTCCGCAGGAGGTTCCAGGAGCTGGAGTGTCCTCCTCCTCCCACCCACCACACCGGGAAGCAGAAGAGCGGCGGCTGTCCCTGCGTCATCCTCTGAGCACAGCTCAGCCCTTCAGTCTGTGCACAGAGGTGTGTGTGAAAGTGTGTGTGTGTGTGAAAGTGTGTGGGTGTGTGTGTGTGTGAGAGTGTATGTTGGTCAGAAAGGGCGCATCGTTATCTTTCCAGATGGTTTTATTTGCACTTTTTGCCAAAAGCAACTTTAAAATCAGTGCCATTGTGGATAATAATGAAAGGATGTGAAGGGAGGAGCAGATCATCACACCTTCAGCTGGTGTGCATATGAAAAACAAACGACAAACAAAACAACGGCTGTCCGCACGTCACCGCGCCATGAATACCCACACATCAGTTAACCTGCACACGTAGCAGTGACTAATCAGTTTATCATCGTTTCCATGTTGGCTTCATGTAATTTACGCAATATGAATGGCTGTTTGAGGGAATCACACAAAAAGCAAGAAACAAGGGAAATTTATAACAGATGTCTGAGAACCACACTGTTTTATTAAATACATGTGTTTTGCTTTTTAATGCATCGGTAAATCTCGTTTTACATGTGCTCTTAAAGCTCAATTACACCAAAATACAAATATTAATCAAAGCTACATCACCTGTAGACCAGATCGAATAAATGCATTTTAGAATAAATAAAGCTGAGCCGTCACCTCTCATGCTTTCAAAGGTAAACTATGATTAACCCTAAACTTCACACCAAGTTACACATTCTGGTTGCGCTGCAGATTCCATTGGTACTGGTGACATTTGTTTCACGAATGCAGCCTGTATGTACGCCGTGGCGACATGATATATTGTTATATATTCATTGATAAAATACATATTTGAAAAGACTGACTGAACTATATTATATGATGTTTCCATTCATGTTCTGCACGTCAACATATCCGACCAATCAGATGAGTGCTGCTGCTCTCGATGGCGTTCAGAGTGTAAATGTTCCCCAAAGCCACCAGAAACAGAACAACCCCGATGCTGCGTTTTCCAGAAGCTCCTCTCCACAGTTTGTCACTGATCCACAACCAGTTTTAATCCGTGGTGCTGCAACGCACCACATCCTCCTGCAGGGGGCAGCATCAGTACAGACCAGGAAGCTCCGGCTGTGGTCCAGTTTCCTGCTGCTGCACAATAAAGACGCACGTTTCAAAGAACATGTCACTTCAACGGCCGGATCATTACGTCCAAATGAGTCCTGCTCTCCATTGGACACACAGAAAAATAAAAACAGAGGAAAAGGAGAGTGTTTGGTTCAACGAACAGGCCTGACGCTGCACAGCTGTGGTTTCATCAGACTCGTGACGTCCATCCTCGTCTCTGTGATGTGACAGGAACAAATGTGGCACGTGGAGTTTTAAAACATTTTTTTCAATAGCTTCTCGAGCAGAACAGCTGCCGTCCTCCAAGCTTATTATTGACCTTCAGGATCCTTCTGCACAGCCTTCAGAGGTCAGCAACACCGCGTACATGTACGGTTCACAATTCCTTAACGAGTCGTTCACACAGTGTTCAGGAGTTGTTATCAAGTCGTTTATGCAGTGTTGATGAGTCGTTCACTAGTCGTTCTTGAGTTGTTCACATCGTGTTCATGAGTCACTTACAGTGTTCATAGGTCAGGAACACAGTGCACAAAAAGTCTTTCACAGGTCCTTTGTGCAATGTTCACCTTGTGTTCACGAGTCGTTCAGTGTTCACGAGTCGTTCATGAATCCTTGACGAGTCGTTCACTGTTGAACGGCGTTTTCAGCTGCAGGCTCTTGTTCATGGATGAAATCTCTCATGGAAAACACTCTATTGTTGCGCTCTGATCCAATTAATTCCATATTTGCTCTTTTATGAAACCTCATTAAAAGTTTTGTCTGAACCTTTCCCACAGTATGATCTTGACACAGCGGTAACTGTGTTTCTCCCGGTTTCCATGGCAACACACTTGGATCAGACTGGTCGTTGTTAGAAACGGAGATCTGAAATGTATTTTTGGTTCAATTCAAATGTTAGGATTCAAGTTTGTTGTGCAGAAGCAATCCAGACGTCTCTTTACACACTTTGACCAGTTGGATACGACATCCTGTGGTCACGTGGCCACAACTAACCCGTTTCCACGACAACTAAGTGATCGCGGTGTGCTGATGAAGAAAGCAGCGTGAGCTCTAAAGTCCTGGAAAAATCTAAGTGACCTTAAAATGTTTTGTAGCACTGCCAGCACGTCACGCAGGCTTTCTGTCGGAGGATGATGATGTTGTAGACAATAAAGGAAAAAAAAAAACCCTGATCCCTTTTCAATTTCAGGTACTTTTTTTTCTATATTTTTTATTTGAAAGAAACAGTTCACTGAAGATTACGATGACACCTGCTTTGTCTAACACTTTTCTTTTTAAAAAGCATTCACATTTTCTTTAGAACATAAAATCACATTGTCAGTTTTATATCAAGATGACCAATCACTTTTATACTTCATTAAAACATTTATTTCAATGTTTTTGCCTTTTGTGTTTTCATTTTCAAGTCTTTTTTTTTTTTTTTTTATCAAAAAGGAACACCTTCTTCACTGCCGTTAGAATCCAGGATCTAATGACGTCACAGCAGCTGCTTCACTCATGTAGACGTGTTGAAGCAGAAAACAAAGGATAACAAATATTTATCTGTTATTAACTTATTGAGAAGACCCCGGGTTCACTTTGTAGAGCAGCGGGTTTCTACATGTACAGTATGTTGGGATTTCCGCTGGGGGGCGCTAACGAGCTGGACAATCTGGTAAAATAAACTGAAACATTAAAGCCCTAGTAGTGTAAAATTACTTGGTTCCATGTTTTGATTCTGTTGAACCTTAAAATTAATCTTATTTGAAATATGTCGTGAACGCTGCTGGTTAAAAGCACCTCACTGGTTCTTTTTTTTTTTCAAGTAAATTTAAAGTTATTGCAGTATTGTTTCTACTGCAATATGAACTCTATTTGTTCACTAGTATAAAATGCACAATGCGCAACTTTTAAGATTATTGAATTTTGTCCTCACAATAAAAGACAAATAGTGATATAATAATAATAAACTGATTTTATTGTATATTTTTTTATTCATACAAGCAGTACAGTACAATGTGTGTTTTCCAGTCCACAGTTATTTTCTGACTTCATTTCATGTTGCACATATTTGATCATCTCAGAAATTTCTGATTTTAATTTCTTCACCTGTCCAAACCTTCAATGCTTCAAAAATAAATAATTCTCACGGCACTAATTAATCTTGAAGATGAAAGTTCTTTTTTGTAATTTTATGAAACAGTAAAAGTTGACTACATTTCAAATGTGTTCCAGATCAAAGTCATTGCAGACATTTTGGGTTTTTGATTGTCGTCATTGTGACGTCACAATGTCAGAAAAAAAGGATTATTTTCAAACGCTAGTTAAAGAATTGTTGGTGTGGAGGTGACAGAGCTGCTGAAGGTCTCCATGTGCTTCCAGCTATGAAGACTGATGTTTCCTAACTTCCTCTTGAACAAGGAGCTGCAGAACCTCAGGCGGGTTCAGGTCAGACTGAGGAGTTCTGCTGCTGTGGACCAGCTGAAAGTTCTGCTCGTCAAACAGAAGCCTGAGGCAAGTCTGGAGCTCAGGAAGCTGAGAGGAGCCGCTCTTCCTCCGCTCTTCATCTGTTCTTCCTCCCCTCTTCTTCCAATCTTCCTCCTCTCTTCTGCTACTCTTCTTCCTCTCTCCCCAGTCTTGACTTTCTCAACATCTACTCTTCTTCCTCTCTCCTTTCACCGTTCATCCTTTCTTTGTTCCTCCTCTTCTTCCACTCTTCCTCCTTTTATCCCCCACTCTTCCTTTTCTCATCCCCTGCTCCTCCTCCTCTCTTACAATGTTCTTCCTCTTCTCATCCTCTGATCTTCAAACTTCCACATGAGAAAAGAACATTGTTCCCCTGACTTGTGTTTCTCCTCCTGGACTGGACTGCGTGTTCTGTCTCCAGCCTCCTTCTGGAATATTCTCCAGGCTGAAGCTTCTAGCTGCTGCTTTTCACTTTTCCCCATAAAACATTTTGTCCCTCATGTCAATTTTCCACCATCCTGCTTTGACACAATCTCTGAACAGCAGCACTTCCTGTGGATCACCCTGCAGGTTGAGGCTGGTGGAGAGTCAACAGTCTTCTAGATGTCTGTTTACTGAACTGAACTAATGCAGACATAGTTTTTCTCAGACTTGTCATGACATGTTCTCAGCTTTGAGATTGAGATTGAGATTGACTTTTCTACTTTTCATAGTCAATTAACAAGTGTCTACGTGGACTGTGAGGGATCTTGAGTATCCAGAGAAAATGTATTGCGGTCCAATAAGTCAGCAGCGCCTGCATTTTACATGCGCCCATATTTTGACCTTTACGGTAACGGCAGAGAAAAGATTGAAGCAGGAAATCCATCTAAAAAGATTAATAAATAAGGTTTTTTCTTCTTCTAGTTAAAAGCTATCGGAAAATGTGCAAAAAGTGACTTTTAATATCTAATATTGAAATTGAAAACCGGAAACTGGTCCGTAGCTGTTTCCTACTTGTCGTCTGCGTGCAGTTACCGTAAGTATCACAACATGAGCGCAGTAAAATGTCCAAGCAAAAGACGGCGGACTGACTTCAACTCGTCAAAAACCGTGTTTAGGATCATTTGAAACATGGAATGATTAAAAAAAACAAAGAAAACAAAAAAAAACAACA
>OMNM01038350.1:0-17470 GCA_900302745.1 Parablennius parvicornis | reverse complement strand
CTATAAATGGGCAAACCACAATTTTTTTCTGAAGAGATGTGATTATACATGCGCTCCAATAGTTTATCTGCATATATTCAAAAGACGATGCACAAGAACAACAACAATGGTGGCCTCTAGAACGTCATGACACCCAGGAGATTATGGACTAGGAATTATGACACTTTAGAGGACTTGGTTGTTTTATGATTGAGAGTCACTGATAAAAGCACTTTGTGCTTGTTCATGCCAATATCTGTGTACTTGTGATTGTCAATGCTTATAGCGTATCGTTATCGCGCACATGGTTTCATTGTAAAACCAAACAACAATGCCGACTCGATTTTCAAGGACAGAAAGATAATTTTTACTCTTCCCTCATTGAGTTAGCTGAAATTGTTGGATTATGAATGTGAATGAAATGCGGGTTGAATTTGAGCACCCCTCGCTTTGTTCATTTGCTGCTAATACGTTCACAAGCTTGATGGCTAGCAGGTTTGACTGAGGGAACTCAGATGTAGTGTTCCACTTTACCAGGGTTCAGATCCAGTGACGGATCGAGAAACTGAATATTTCTATTTAGTCTCTTTGAGAAAAAAAAAAAAAAGAAAAAAAGAAATGTCTCAAAATGCAGACACTGTAACTCCCCACTGGCGAACTTATCTCTTTTCCCTTGTGTTGTCTGGGGTGAAATCATTCAACGGTCCCGCTGAGGTGACACAGGGAAATGAGTTGCAAAAGAAACGTTAAATCATGCCAGTACGCTCCAAAAAACACACTTATTTATAAACTGCCACGGACCTGTCTGAGATTTAAAAGAAACACCTGAATGGAAAGTAATCAATACTGCTGTCAGAAATATATGAATAAATAAATATTTCTGTCTGCGGAAATTTGCCTCTGGTAGAGGGTTGTTGAAACTGGGACACAAGTCAATGTTCTCCACCATTTGCTTCTCAGCATGTACAACTTTCCCACACAGGCAAACTGCTGGCAACGCATTAACCTGCATCACTCAGTGAACGAGAGTCCTTCAACACAAGATAGTTTTAACGGTGGACATGCTGCTGGTGGATTTAGCCGATTGTTATTTTAGATGATTTACCTTTTGTTGAGTCATTTCTAGATGTCTTAGAGCAATTGTTGTTTCTCTTCGCATATAAAAGATACTGGTAAACCAGCATCGTTGGCATTAAACGCAAATTAGTCTGCCGAAGTTAAATAAAAACTTTGCTCTGAGACTTTTAATCATTCATGCAGTGAAAGGTCGTGTACAGTTGATAGTGGAAAATACACTTTTTTTTTTTTTTTTAAGTTGAGAAACTATTGAACCAATTTTTTAAATTTAAATGTCACTTTTGTCACATTGAACTAAGATAATAGTCCTTTTTAAATGCAGTCTGGTGTGCAAATAAATGTTATGTATTTCATACATAGTTTTGTGAAAGCTTCAGAGAGCCTGTACTGTGGGCTATAGAGCAGCATGCAGATTGCAGACTCCTGCTGCAGGTTTGATTTAATTCATCTCATAGCATAACTCAGAATGCTTTCAAAAATCCTATATGTTTCTTTCACTATTAATACCCTCTTCCCTATTCAAGACACACTGGCGGTGGCAATATTCACGGCAATGGAGCCCAGTAATCCTGGTGCCCTGGAGCTTCCTCCAACATAACTCGGGGTTCCGAACCTTGAATAGGCCTATTAGGCAATAAAAACTCTACACTGAGTGCATAACTAACCCCAGTAATGGCTTTGCTTATTGGTCACTGTAGTTATCCCAACTACACCGTCACGAAGGGTGAACACCGTCACCATCAGTCCCGACTCAGTTCATGACCATGAGTGAGGGTAGGCATACAGAAGAACCACCATTAAACAACAAGTGTTAACTTATAGGTCAGTTCCTTATTTACCACAGACACTCCAGTGTCAGTCCAACATTACAGCTGCTTTTTGCCCAAGTCTGTGCTTGACAATTCCCTTGGACCTATACACGTACTTAAATCCCTTCCCTGATGTAAGTTCTCATTCTTCTTGGACTATTCCAATGAATCCTGATGACTCTCCATGTAACCTATTCACAAGTTCTACAATAGATGTTTTATGATTTCTTCTGTTCAGCAAG
This sequence comes from Parablennius parvicornis, assembly GCA_900302745.1. Classification (NCBI taxonomy): domain Eukaryota; kingdom Metazoa; phylum Chordata; class Actinopteri; order Blenniiformes; family Blenniidae; genus Parablennius; species Parablennius parvicornis. The sequence goes on along the minus strand of OMNM01038350.1, from coordinate 15,363 downwards.
TGCTAGTGTCTTTGTCAGAAAGTACCAAGGTCATTCATAATTTTGCGTAGCACTAATGCATTTGGCCTTCCCATTTTGTTTGCCTGGTTCAGACTGTAATCACATCATTGCTTTTGACCCTGCAATCTTCACTGCTTTAAGCCTCGAGAGAAGAGTTGCTCGCTGTGTAATTTAACCATAATGTTTTACTCGCACACGCAAGCAAACACTCATGCAAGTAAATGCTCACACACACACACACACACACACAGAAGACATAATATCGTGGGTTTTAATCATGGACCAAAGTGAGAACGTTATGCAGTCAGTGAAGGGAGCTGGGTGATAAAACCACACATTCATCACATGGCAAACTGTCGCAGTCAAACTCAATTAATTTCCAGAATGTGCTGAATAGTTTGCATTAGCGCTCATTTAGTGGGAGGGGAACAACTACGACAAGTGAGGCAGATGGGAGGAATACTCTGCCCCCCCCCGTAAGTCATTGTGGTAAATGAGGGTGGACTGATATTTGTGTCACAGCGAACTCCAGCTGACAGCAACAGTGTGAACAGAAGAAAGCTAATGACTGCAGAGATATGGGTCAATTAATAATCAGCTATAATAAATAAGGCATTACAATTAGTGTAATGAACTTTCCAATCAATCTCCCGAATAAGTGAGATTGTGGCCCAAGTTCCTATTGTTTTTAATAACATAATGGAGAAAATGACACCCGACCGAACGCCTATGTCCTCAAAAGTAACTCAACCGATATGGCAGCCACAGCAAGCGAAATAAATGGAAGAAACATAGTGAATGATGGATGAGCCAACATACGGGAATCGCCTAGACGCAGGTTATACAATAGTGCTCAATTGAGACAAGCACACTCCCTGATAATTATGTACGAACATTTTTTAAAAGTGTATGATTGATAGTTTCTCCGACAGGCAGTATAAGAAATTAGTTTAGAGTTAGCACGCCATAGAGACCTTTCATCGCATCATTTCTTATCCAGCTGGGCCACAATGTTATGACTGTGTAAACTGAACGCCAGACCATAACCGGCTCTAAACCGGTTGTGATGCTGTCAACAGCATCTTTACTGCCTGTAAGTAAAGCCATATAGAGACTAAACTAAATTTAGCAGCTGTTACTGCGAAACCTGGTCGGAACATCTTTAGAAAAACACTGGAGTAAGGATGCATGCCAACGCACGTGCAAAATCCTATTAATAATTCATCATCCAATTACCAGTTCTTTCAGATTTGATGTTTGTTTACTGAAATGAGAAAAAGCAATGTAAGGTAATAAAGCAGCTAACGCTGTTTTTCTCAGGGATCGCTAAAAAGAGATGCAGTCTAGTAGAAGCTTGGTGTCCCCAGTGGAAATTTCAAAAATAAATTGTCTCTTTCCTCAGCCATTTGTCTCTTTCTAACATTTCCAGCCTGACAAGTGAGTCATCCAGGTTCTGAAGCTGAGGTAAGCAGCAAACCCAGCGAGTGCTGCCGTTGTTCTTGGATGATAAAGGGCCAGGAAACCGTCCAAGGGCCTGATTGTGACAGAGCTAAACAGATCCCGGCTCTGCCTGAAGTGGAGTATTTCTGAAACAAGTCAGACTGATCTATTGAGTCCTGACACACACTGTGCCATTATTTTGATGTGATAGCTCTGACAAAGTGGTGATTCTGGCTTCCACCCGCGCTGTGTGTGTTGGGACGAGCTCCAGCCCCTCATGACCTCCCACAGGATGAAGAACAAGAGGAAATAGAGGGACAACCCAAGGTTGCAGTTAAGATTTATTGACATTTATTGGCTTTCTTGATCACTCAGCTAATTATTATTCCCATCAATAAATTGGTTGTTTGGTCCTTAAAATGTTCCAAAAAACATTAACCGGAGTTCACTTTTAGCACTTTTCCAGTGATTATCATCTCTTAAAGCCCTTTAAAATGTCAACCATTCCATAGGGAATAGTTTGGGGATCAGTGTCTTGCTCAAGGACACTTCGGCACCATTTACATGTAATGTTTTCAAGTAAAAATGCTGAACTTTCGTAGCATTTTGGGTGTCCGTTTACACAAAAGTCACTAAAAATAACAATTTTATTTTTATATTTTCTTAATAATGTTTTTGATGTTGTTCACTGCATGCACGTGTATTTAACTTCAATACCATAGGCAACCAACAGCACCCGCCAGTGGCCCTACATGGTAAATACATTGTTTTTAGCTGTTTCTGTGTAAATGGACATCTTTTTTTTTTTGTTTTTATTTTATTTTTTACATTTACATGTAAACATGAAACTTTCCTGAAACAAAAATGCAAAAAAAAAAAAAAAGAAAGAAAACGCAAAAAAAGTTCCACTTGAAATGTTATGTAAAAGGAGCCACTTTTACACAAAATTTGTTAAAATGTTTTGTAAATATACTACAATGTATATCAGAATCTCTCGACGCCAGAGATTGGAAATTGAACCTGTAACACTGAAATTCACAGGCAATCCACTCTACCAACAGAGCCATGGTCATTTGTCTTGTTTCAATGAATTATGTTGAAATTTATGTTAAAATGCGAAGTTGGTGTTGTGACGTCAGCCTAGACTCTAAACAGGATGCGGTTGCGTTTCGGTAGCTGATGAGTTCATTGTAATCTCTTCATTGTTAGAAATAGCTCACAACACCAAACTATCAATGTCCTACAACCCCCTCTGGTTCTTACTATTCAAAACCTCCCTTATGAAGAGATGAAGGTCAGATGCTTGTTTTAGGCTGAACATCAAGTGATCACGTCATCAGAGAGCATCAGCAATCTGAAATGAAACCCGTTCAGATGAGAACATTGATTTATTTTGGTTTTCAGCCTCTGTGTCTCTGTAAGCTTGGCACGGCATAGAGGACAACAGAGGACACTGAACAACTTCACTTGTTTCTATTTTCTTCAACAGTTGTTTTTCATAGAAAAGAACAGTGGATGTTAGTTTGATGATAGGTTGGTCACCTTCAGGTAAACTGCAGAAGACCGCGGTCATTCAATACAATCCATGAATTGAAATCTGTTTAGACTTTTTTTTTTTTTTTTTTTAAGAATTTTAACCATTAATCGGAATCAGCCAGTCATGACCTGACAACATATTGTACCCAATAGTCCCTCTCATCAGAACCAAGCACAACCTAACAACCAACTTAAAGTTATACTAACACTATAACATTCATACCGACACATTTTGAACACTCATGGAATTAATTTAATTATTAATTATGCTTCATCAAAATGCTCTCATCATCTTTACTTTTCACTAAGCTCAGTCAAATTAAATCTAAACTCAATTCAATCATTTCATATCAAACCTAATAAAGCTTAATGAAAAAACTAAGCCCTCTATGGATAGACATAATCTCACAAAAGCATGAAATAAATCTAGATGCGCTGAATAAAACAGTGCAACCTGATGACGCGCCGTCGAACAAACCTGAGACGAACCGGCAAAAGAATCAAGCATCTAATAACCGACGTCTCTTAAACACGAGTCACTTGTGGAGAAATTCATCACTACCACAGTATAGAGACTAGCTTTCCTGCGCAGTTTCTGGATCACACAGAACAAAGGCATGAAAAGAAAGTAATCCGCGCATCCACTGATTAATGACTGAATCATTGTAGGTGTGCACTTTACTCTTGTGTCACCGGTGTTGAACATGAATAAAGCACGGAGATGGCGTGGGAGGTGTTATCGTGTGGGCAGGCACGTCTACTGAATTTAAAGCAGAATAATACATCAATAATGAAGGAACTACTAGCCGATACTATCCAGACACACTAATTAACTTGATTATTGTGTCTCTACATCACCGTCACCATCTTAATTTCCAATTCTTAGATAACTCTGCCAGAGTGCACGGACGCCGACTCTCACTGAGGGCCACGGACCACACGGGCATTTTCCACATTTCTGTACGATAGAGAAATAAGGGGGACAATATGAAAATATGCTCTCGGAGTGATTTTCAGCCCTATGATGGATTGCCGACTTGTCTGGAGTGTATCTTGCCCTCACACAAAGTTAGTAGTGATTGGATCCAGCACCGTACGACCCCACATTTAAGATTGACAAAATCCATAACAACAGGAAGGAAATATATACATTAAAAAAAAAAAAAAAAAATACATAAATAAACCAACACTACTAATGAAATAGAAGATAAAATCAGACGGATACGACGGTTGAAGGATTAGGATAATAAAAGCGTATCACAATGGTAAAAATGGAAGACTAAATGCTTTAATCTGACATTTCTTTGAACATATGGAACAAAAATAGGAATTGAGGAACCACAAATAAGAAAGTTTCAGCCTAAATTGAGTCAAGCTGTATGTTCTTTGAACTTTGTCGCAGAAATACTTCCAATAACAAAAGATTTAGCCCGTGTGACAGTTCGAGACCTGTGGCTGGTTTCCTTCAAGTATTTAAACTATTTAAGAAGATTGAATCCAGCAAACTTTGCAATGTATATCAGAATTATTTACTGTCATTATTTCCTAGCAGCACATTTCTATAATTCCCAATGATTGCTTCTTTAAGCCTGCTGCCAGCGTTTGGGAGCCAGAAACGCACAGATAAATCAGATTCAAGACACTTCAAAACCCCCCGAAGGATTTGTTGTTGCATCCTGTAACTTTTTAAAGCCTCTGGATTCTGTGGAAAACCTCACATTTGAGCAATCAACGGGTTTGCCTGGATTTGTAATTCCTTCATTCTGAATCTTTAACCTCTTGAAGTTTCCGGGTAAAACATCTCCACCTGTTCCTGCTGTATAGCACAGAACTGAACTCAGGTTTTAACTAAGCAGTATCCTACCTCAAGAAATGACTTCCCGAAACTAGACGTCTTGTTTATGTTTGTTAGTAGTTGAAGTGTCGGTGTGAAAAGGAGCCCTGGATGTGAGGCAGGGCTGTGCTGTGCAGTGCTGACTACAATCCCTATTGTGTTACATTCGAGGCTATTTATAGAGACGATAAAAATTCACCGGTAGTTTTGACATTGTTTTATTTCTGCAGTCCGCACAGTTTATACCTGCTCTGCCGCTGCAGCAGTATCGCTTGGTGTTATTGTATTGTGTGGCTCGATGCTTCAAAGAAAAGACGAAAGAGAAGAGGAGGAAGAAAAAATATCTGTTTTGCTTGGTCCAGAATTTCAAATTTGGAGCACACACTTGAACGGGGAAAGGCAAAGTGAGTTGGAATGTGGGAGTATCTGCACATCTTCCCACTTTCAGAACAGAACAACTAACCTAAAGTGCCACCGTGCGCCGCACACCAATTAGCAGAAAGCAAAATAAATCTAAGGAGACACTTGTAAAACACTAATGAGGAGTCAGAAGCATATTTGGTTTGAAGGGTTTTTTTTTTTTTTTTTTTTTTTTTTTCTCCCACAGACCTATTTGAGTCCACATCAGACAGTAGTAGAACAGCAAATTTACATTTTTGGACTGACCCCAAGCAAGTCTGCAGCAGGCAGCCTGTATTTAAACACTGTGACAGGATGAGAGGCTGGGAGGAAATACTAAACAGCCCTCAAACAGTGGGACAGCAGTGCTGCTGGGAACCCCGGCTATAATTATTTCTCAATGAGCCAGATTAATTACTTGGGAACACGTTTAATGTCCTTTACTGATAATGGGGATGACGCCAATGCTCACATGCAAACTGAGTATAGATCAGACATGCTGGTTTAAAAAAAAAAAAAAAAAAAAAAGAAAGAAAGTCAAATTGGCTTTGAAAAATATTTAAAGTATGGAGAAAGAATAACGTCCTAATGCTAAGATACAGAAATATTGTTCATTCACTTTTTCAGTTTCATCAAAATCGTATAAATCTGCATTATGCATGCTTGAAACAAATTGACTTGTGGAAAAAAATGATATCGACCAACGTGGTGTTACTTTTAAGACATTTATGTGAGTTTGACACTTGATGCTTAATAACTGATGAGTCTGCTTTACTTATCGGGTGTGTTTTACCTGATCTGCTGCTGAAGTAGCTGTAAAATCCAGAGGTGTTACCCTGTGGCCAAAATAATCAAGTAGAAGGAGCCATGTGTAGACTATGAGATCCTTCTAACTGAATCCCACCCTGACTCCACGAAATAAATTAACAGTAACAATGTGATAACTGATAACTGTTACATTATTAGGATTATTAGGAAGGAATTAAATACCATCCATGTGGGACAATGCTGTTACCTCGAGGGTCAACGTTTTTGTTTCTGTGTTAGTTGAGATTTTTCTAACAGAATTAGGCTCCATTAAAATGACGTTTCAAGTGAAAAATGCATTGTGCCTTATTGTTTCACAAAATTTTTTATTATTAAACATCAACACTTATGAAAATGATGGTCGTTTAACCCAAAGTGGCAAAAATGCTGAAAGTGATGCAGTTACCATGCCTGGGCACAAGTTGGTGCTGTTGTTTGAAACGATGTGGCAGCAGTAAATACCAAAAAACAGAAAGGTTGCATCCCTCCCCCCACCCACGTTTCAAAGAGGACGGAGTATTTACAAAAAGTTCGACCCTGGAAGACAATTTCATTTTCAGTAGTTCTGAACACCGTTGCCGTGGGAACAGACAGCCAAAAAGCCCAAAGGTTTTCCTTTATCACTTGAGAGCATTGTGGTATGGATGGGTCTTTAGTCAGCTTTGCCTGACTTGTTTTAAAGAGTTCCTCATTTATCCTGGATTAATTCACGAGTACAAAGAAATTTCAAAAATATGTCATCTTGTCAATTTTTGCCTTGAAAGATTGTTTGGCTTTGACTGAATCTGATTGGATGGAACATAAGCGAAAGTACGAAAGGCCCATACGTCCCATTTGTTCAACAAGAAAACGCTGCACTTAGTTGCTGGATTGAAAACAATCTCCAAATGATAAGGAATCGTTCTGCCCAATATAGATCGCCCATCTTTCAAGGTTTTGAGGCTTAAAGTCAAACGCCACACAATTAGTTCTAATTCATTTCAGACAAGCACTTCAGTTTCTGAAAAATGACATCTTGAACCATTCCATCTTTGTCAAAAAGCTTCCTCATAAGAGAAATGCACTCCTCAAACGGATGTCGTTTGTTTTAATAGAACGCAACAATTCATTATTTGTCAGTTCTTATTGGAGCCTCTCCTGACACACAAAACAAAACTTTGGATTTCATTTCGTCTGTCCGATCTTTTTATACAAAGAAAGCACTCGAGCACAAAAATAACTGTGAGCAGGTGTTTTGTATCCGTTCAGGAACAAGAACCAAGTAAAGAACCTTCGTTTTTGAGTCCCACCAGTTCACTCCCCGAAACTCCCTCTGACCTAATATCTGATTGGATAGAAACTCATCAAACTCGTGACCCGAGTTTCAAACCTGCCTGATATGAAGTCATTTAGTATAATAGCAACAACAACCACTAGAACTATTATTCTTTTTTACAGTAGAACCTCTGGTGAGGGGACACCCTGTAGTGAGTGGCCGCGTATGGTGAGGTTTTTTCACTGTTAACACACCAAAATGAGCGGGCAACATGCCAAAAGTGGACAACAGACAAGTTTTCCTGGCACATTTCAAGTTGAGCGTATACTAAAACAGCCAAAACATTACAAGTTTCAAAGTCCGTCTTCCCGATGTTCGCCATCTTGTATTTATCTGCCTGGCAAGTGCATGCAGGGAGTGATCAGATTTTTTTCCCCTATTTTATTTATGAAGTGCAAAAATTAAGATTACTCAACGTGCACAGAAATGCTGAAACTGTTTATAGAGCATTGTTGTTCGCAATTTTCATTTCAGCAGCAAAATGCAGTATAAAAGAGACGACAGGAGATTCTCTCACTGTGATTCATTCAAAGTAACTATTAACCCTTATCAAGTCATACATACTGAAAATAATACGACTTGATATCATGATAACTCTGTTTGATTATGTTCTAATGCATTGTAATGTGGTGACAGGGTGATTTACTGCATTCAAGATCACTGGCCATTAGCGTACAATGGGAAACGATCTATTGTCAACAATGATTTTTCCGTGTGTGTTCAATGCTGTGTAGGTTTGGTAATTTGCCAAACGTGTGGTTGCCATGTTCAGTTAGGGGATTAGAAAAGATTCATTAGTTATTTTCGCAATTTGCCAAATGTATGCTGTCTATGTTCAGCTAGGGGTTTAGACATGGTTTTATTATGGACTGATGCGTTCATGATCTCATACCATTCGTTTCCAGATGGATCAACTGGTCGTTCATTCAATTTCATTCAATTCAGCTCCTTGTGTTGCTCTTGTCGTTGCTGTTTCTGTTATCATTCCTATTGATGTTATTGGTGTTCTTGTTATTTCTTCTTAACTTCTGCACCTCTCATGACACACACTAAAGAACAACATTTGACCAAAAGCACCTGATAACATTGATGAAAATGAAAACGAAGACATTTAGTGATGATTGGTGTGACGGGGCAGCGACACGCGCACGCACCCACACTGCCACCTGTGACGCACAGGCAGCGGAGAGCACCTCGGCCAGGGACAGCACAACGACACACACACACACACACACATGCATTTCCTCACTTCCCACTGTATTTATCGTGACACCACTCATTGGATTCATCTTTCTCTCCCCACCTGTTAGCATAGTTAGTCAGGGGTGCACACTTGGACTGGATATGTGTAATCCGTGCAAACATTCATACATCCTCACACACACACACACACACACACACACACACACACACAACACTTACAGGTGACATGACGCCACGGAGCTTGTGACAGGCAAACCAGGGCGGAGTTAACCCCGGGTTTATAAAGAAGCCTGAGTTTGAGGTCATGAGGGGAATTATTTCATGATTTGTTTTGGAAAATGTTTTTGTTTATTTTGCAAGAAAAATGAAGTGTCCTTAAAGGAGGATGAGAATATTTATTTTTCACAAATTGCTGAATTGGTGAATTTAATTCAACCACACCCCTGGGAGGGGCTTAACAGGTAAAAGCGGCGTGCAAAGCTGCAGAAGGCAGTCATTTCCCCCGGAGTTGCACAGTGGAGCAACAAAACTCAACCGAGAACTTTTTCACAAACCCACCAGCTCGACGAAGAGCTGGGATCAGGTTCTGTTTTTCGTTCTTGTTGTAAACAGTATTATTTTTTTTCTCTCTCCCTGTAAATAACGAGCACCAGCACTGCTTTGGGGACAATAAAAGAAAAGTCGACTTACCATCAGGAAGTGTCGTGGTTGTCCTTTGAACGGGAACGGACCCCGACATAATTGGGGTTGAAAAAAGCGCTATCTACTGTCCGCATGAAATAGATAAGGAATTCTAAAAGCACATTAATCTATCCACCTGTTACGTTAGTTTTATTTTCTTTCTTGGACTACTGTTTCTCACTGCAGGAAGAATGATTCGGTATTTCTTCTTGCTGGTGATCATGATGTTCTCTCTACTGGCCATGCCGGCACGCCATTGAAAAACAAGTGCTTTGAAGAGGAAGCCAGTGGCAAAAGTCCGCTCCACGCCTGTTACAATGCCAGTGTCATATCCGAATGGCTCTGAAGTAGCGTCAGAGAGTCTTTTTTTGTTGTTTTGTTGAAGTCATATGTCTAGTGTGGTATAATGACATAGGGCCACAATGATCACTATGTCAGTGGCGAGAACCAGAGGACTGAGAAATCAAAAGGGGAAATAAAAAGTGAAAATTAGGGATACAAATCTGGCTGGAGAAAATAAACGCGTTCGTGGTTTTGATGTGACTGCGCTCCATAGAAGTCCACATCGACATGGACATTTAAAGAAACACTTAAGAACTCTGCACTCTCATTTCGCCCTCCAGTAGACGACGTACTGAATCTTTCAACAGCGGCTCTCCTCGGGTGCTTTTTTTTTTCTTTCGCGAGCCTGCAAACACAGATTTGTCACTCAAGAGAGGGAGGAGGGCCACTGTCGTCGTATTTTTTCAGAAGCAACACGTTTCCATCCAGTATTGGAGGCGTCGGGGCGACAGCAGAAATCGCACTGTTTCATGGTTCAGCTGAGCGGCTACTAATAACCTTTAGACAAGGGTCATGATACAAATATAAAGAAACAGCAGTTTACTGCTTGAAATGTTGCCACTTTTTAGTGTCTCAAATGTAAGGGAGGAAGTATCTCTGTCGGGATTCTCTGGTGATGTAAAACTGGTGGAATATTTCTCTTTGAAACTGCATTAGATGATGTTTCCAACAAAGAGCAATTGTGTTGATGCAGTCTGACAAATGTACATTTTTCTCTGACAGTTGGGGTCAAACTGCTTGCTCGGATACATTTCCATAAGTGGCACTGTATGATGCTCCAGAAGCAAGCAAGTCTCACTGTCAGATATACAACCAACACACTTATGACTTGATCAATGAATATATGAATACAATAAACGTAAAAATGAACAGTTATGTAAACAGGCAAACATTCTAGACCAGGGGTGTCGCACACATTTTAGTCCAGGGGCCACATGCAGCACAATTTCACCTGAAGTGGGCAACACCGGTGAAATAGTGGCATAAAAACTAGTTTTTCTTTGTTAGAGTGCAGAGCATACAAGATGAGAATGTGTCTATTTTCGCGAAAACGAACAATTACTAGAAACTATTACAATATTTTCAACATAAAGCCAGAACTTTTTGGCAAAAATATACAGGAAAAGGTATCTATAACTGTTGCATTATGCATGTTTTTAAAAACAATCTAAACCATTTTACACAAAAATATAACCCAAAGCATTTGTTATTTTCTTTAGTCAAATAGCAATATTTTCATGAATGTCCCCTCATATGAAATATTACCGTCACTACTGTGAAGTTACAACCATGAAGTACAACCAGCAAATGCATTTCTTGATTCAACCAATCACTTGAACCAATTAGAATTGATGTCCTCTATACACCAAAGGAGTGTATTCACTTGGAAAACGTTTCACTGTAGTCTGATTCTGAAATCATAAATAATGGTAATGAGATATAGAAAAGTCCTATATATTTTTAGATGCACAGAAAAATGGTGGTTTGTTGATTGAAGTTAGCCATCATATTAATTTTGTTTGATGTTGATGATCTCATCTAATGTTCTGAAGGCGTTGCATTCATCAGCCCAGATTCTGAGACTGTGTCAGGGTGCTCTTAATGTATGAAGTTGTGTTTGGCAGAATAAATAGACCTCGATCTTCTCCTAGAGATCAGACGTGAACTTAGTTGATCTACTTCTTCTTCTTTGCAGTTTCTTTCATTTTGACTCATATGAAAACTCCTTTTAGCGGATCTGATGGGTCATTTGCGGAAGTTAGTAGAGCAGCAACTGGTGGGCGGTGTGAATGAAACTGGACCTAGCACAACGCCCTGGGGTGTTCCACCGCACTGAGGATGCTGCTTCTTATGGTGACTGATTATGATTTCCACCTGGAAAAGATTTTGTTGATGATTTACTTGAATTACTCAATCTGATGATGAAGTATAAAATGCATTGGCAACATAGTATGAAAAAAAAAAAAAAAGTTAAATATTTTTTAGATTTACAGAACTATCTGAATTTGTAGGCTTAAGAGGGTTACTAATTTTAGTCAGCTAACAGGCACATACATTGTTAGAAGCTGTTCAAACCTGGTAAAATACACAAAACCATCAGAGGCTGATCTAATACTAACTTACTGTCGGTGGGGAAATGACGCTAATTGAAGTCTATTAAAAAAATGCTTTCTTTTTTTTTTCCCCCCTATTTTTTCCAAAACACTCAGTTTGCAGTTCCCAATGTGAAATGTCATTATGACATGGCAGTTTAGTAGAAATGAAAAAAAAAAAAAAAATGTTCAAGAAGAAAAAAGAAAACTTCTGGGAAAAATCCTGTTGTGTTGCTTAGCACCCATTGGTAATAGTCGACAGAGTGATTTCTCATAAATTACAGCAAATTCTAGATGTAAATCTGATGCTCTCGGTCAAGAAACTCAGCATGAAAAAAAGGCTCCCTTTGCAACACTCTAATGAGCAGGTCTGTGAACTATTTTAGGAGATCCAAGCAAAAGGGGTTCTGGTACTGCCCACTGCACTAACAAGTGCTGAAAAAAAGTGTGTAAGACAGCTCAAAAATATGTCAGAAGTTATCCACAAGGAAGACTCGCTGAATATTCCAAAAGCCCAGAAATAGAAAGACTCAGCAGGCCACTGAATTTATTTGCATGCTGCGATATCTGTCAAAGGGCATTATTAAATACTGACTTGCAGAAACTTAACTAGGCAGGGCAGCGTGAGAAGCCCAAGAGACAAAACCAAAGGCAGGGAATTATCCATCGCACCACCCGGCTGGCCGTTATGCTCATTGAGCCACAAACAAAACAAAACAAAAAAAAAAAGTGACAGGAACTTGGAAGAACTTGAGAGATGGTGGCGCTGCCCTTGCGTGAGCGCACAAACAAACAGGCCTCTGCTCGCCTACCTGAGCGTGGCGTCAATGCACGGAATGACTTGCAGCATGCATCCCTTCTTATTACTCTGATTTTGTCATTATGATGCACTCGGCTCCATCGGTCGGACACTGTTTGTCCGGCTCCGGTCTGCTCTGACTGCACTCAGTGTGTGAAGGATGAGGGCGAGACGGGGGCAAGGCCGGCGGCGGACGCGGGCCGGGTTTCATTTCACACGTCGCTGAACCAACTCGCGGCGACACTAAACAAAAGACGGGCACGGCAAACATGACAGTGTTTGAGGACACTTGAAATTCCCACATCTTTGAAATGGAAAGGATGGAAACATTACCTACACAGGAAAGGTAGAGAAGCAATGAAGTTGATGGATGTTGTTACAATTTGTTGTCAAGCAGCATGCGGTTGATAAGATTTGCCCCAATTGTTTTCTGAGTTTCTGCCTCTTCTCTGTAAATTGACTTTCTTTAAAAAAAATTTTAAAAATGCCGTGGAAACAAAACTTTCCTTAGTCTCCTATTTTTTTTTTATTTTTTTTTTTTTTCCCAGTGGCTGTAAACTTCACCTTGTCGTTTAAATTTGAGTCACAAGAGTCAACAGACTGCAAAACAGCAGATATAGCATTTTAAAAGAAATCATAGTTGTTTCTGTCCCTGTCATTTGGCAGTTATGATTATTTTTTTTTATCAATCGAGAGCACAGTTTCAGTGATACACCCATTCTGAATAGACTGTAAAAGAATAATGACGATATGAATGAAAATTGAATATCGCAGCCCTGTCACTGTCTGGGGGATCATGAATTTAGTTTGCATGTTTATGAGCAACATGGAAAATGTACTGTGTTCCAGATTTATTAAGACTGGATCACATAAGAGATATACGAGTCGTACGTTCAGCAGTGATAACTCTTCTTTCTCTTTTCTGTGTCTAGCAGCTCCGCGCACATGAGAAATGTTCCTGTCAAACAGAAAAGTGCTTTCTCATACTAAATGAGATATTTGACATCGATGCTGAATAATGTGACGTAATTACATATCTGTGATGGAGTGTTCTTCAGTCTTCCACCTGTTCTGTGAAGGGAGAGAAAATCAGTACCCCAACAAACCAAATTCATGTTTTTTTTTTTTTTTTGTTATTTCATTTTCTTATGTTAGCGCAATGTATAAAAGAACAAACAGTCCCTGACAATAATACTAGGTATGACTTGCTATTAGTAGGTGGAACCCTGTTTGACCTTCAGAACTGTCTTTATTTGTGTTGTTATAACTTAAGCATGGAGCTGGAAGCACTCCTCTGGAATATTGCGGAATTGCGTTTGAGTCCAGTGAACCTTCGAAGAACACAATCCGAGTTGATTGGAGCTTTGTGACACAAAGTTTTGTCAAGCTTTGAAGCTCGATGGCACTCTGCGGTCGCAATAGATCGCAATGCGCAGCAACAACATTCAGGTAGGCTGTCGGGTATAAAAGACACTCAGCTGGTAGTAATTTACCAAAAGAACCTCCCCACTGCTGTTCATTACATTTCCACCAAATTCTGACTCGACCATCTGAACGTGGCCAGGTCAAGTTCCACTGATCATCTGCTGTCAGCTTTTGGTGAAAATTTCAACCTCAGTTTCATGTTCCTGTGGATCACAAGCATTTACTGCAAAATGTTTATATGGACTGAATATTTACTCACATTAAAACAATAGGACCAATTATCATTAACTGGGATTACCTTTTCTTCTTATTCTAATACTCAGTTTGAAGTCCAGCAGGCCGTTTTCAACTTGGCCACGCGGCTGAATGCTGCCATGTGATTGGCCCGTTAGAAACAAGTGTACCTAATGTTGTGGCCAATGAGTATAGAGCACTTTAAAACAGCTGTGGCTGAAACCAAAGTGCTTCACATAATAGCCAAAATAAATATTACAGTAAAAGGGTACAAACAGTAAAATACAGTCAAACAAACGATAAGATTGACAACAGGCACAAAGTCTCAAATGTGGTGAAAAGGTCAAAGAATAGAAATGGGTTTTAAGATTAGTTTTAAAAGTGGACAGTTGAGGCGGATTGTCTGACGGGCAGTGGGAGCTCATTCCACAACAGAGGAGCTGCAATAGAAAAAGCTCCGCCCCCTCTGAGCTTCCGTTTGGACCTCGGTGCCTCCAGGGGCAGCCGATCATCTGACCGGAGGCACCGAGCAGGGGTGTAGGGGCGGAGCAGCTCAGAGAGGTGGGGCGAGGCATGGGCGTTCTGTGCTCCATTTAGAAGGTGCGCTGCAGCGTTCTGGACTAACTGGAGAACGGGCGAGGGAGGACTGGCTGGCTCCAAAATAGAGTGCATTACAGTAATCCAGCTGAGATGTAATAAAAGCATGGATTACCGTTTCAAAGTGCTGGTGTGCCAGAATGGTCGTTACCTTAGCAACCCTTCCGAGGTGGAAGAAGCTGGACTTAACCACTGCCCTTATCTGAGAGTCCAATTTAAAATCACTGTCCATGTTAAAACCCAGGTTTAAAACCGCTGGCTTCACAAGTGGAGTATTTCATAAGCTGAGAAAAAGTTAGAGAAACAGTTAGGTCTGTTTTTTTTTCCCAAACTAACGGCGCCACAGTCTAAACAGACATTAATATTGATGGGTGTGATATGAGAATACTGTTCTATTTGTTCTAACAACAGTTTCAAGGTCAAGAAAGAAGTTGCTGAAAGCTTTGCCCACGCCGTTGAAGTCACACTATCTTCAGTCAATGTGAAGAAAATCAAGCTGAAAAACAATAAAATACCCTTGAAATTGCTGCAACACACACACACGCTCACACACACACACACACACACACCAGCTGTATCTGAGACAGTGGATGTGAAACGCTGAGGTCGGTAAATTAATGAGGTTGGCCTGAATGCAACACAAGCGCTTCTATTATGT
>OMNM01038349.1:0-16330 GCA_900302745.1 Parablennius parvicornis | reverse complement strand
CCAGCTTCACCAGCGTCACCAGCTCCTCCGACTCGTCCTCGCTCCCCCAGAACCCTCGCAGCCTGTCGGTGAGGAACCGCAGAAGGAAGGCGGGGCTCCGAGCTCTACGATTCGTCAAGCACAACTCGTTTTCCCAGCATGCCGTGTTCTGCCTCCTGAGCGGCCGGCCTCTGGTGGTGATCGGAGGAGACGAGTCCTTGGTGAGGAGGCAGGTGGACGCTCTGAGCCTCTTCCTGCCCGCTCGCGGTCCCGATGGAGGCGCCGTGATGCCATGTTTGACCACGCCCCTCCAGCTGACCGACCTGCTCACCTGGAGGCTGATCGGAATCCACAGGTGATTGCTGAAGCTTTGGCTTCATCCTCTTTTTCAAGTTTCATTACTCCTAATTTCCCTTTTCTCCACCACCAGGTCGTCCTCCAGCTCGTCGGCCGCCATCCTTCACTCTCTGACGCGCTACAGTCGTTACGTGGCTCTGCTGGACCTGGACCAGAGGACTCTGAGGAGCCCGTCGTACTCAGGGTCGCTCCTCGGCCAGCTGGCGAACCCTCAGTCCCTCATCGGCCGCGGCATCACCTACCTGCTGCACGTGGAGAGCTGCCTAACCGCGCTGGCGAATCAGGTACTGCTGTACACTTTCAAACCCGCCGCCGCCGCCAGAAAGGACGTTTCCACCCCACAGACACTCTGCGATCAGAGAGTGATGCACTTCCTGTCCGACCTGGTGAAGCAGCGGCACGCAGGACGCGGACCGCCGGTTCTAAGCTTCTCTTACAGCCCCGTGCATCTCCACAGAAACACTTTCGTAACTTAAAGTGACACTGGACGGACGAAGGATTAGTTTTTAAATGCACTGATTTTCCCTCCTGTTTTAAATCATCTGCTGCTGTGAACATTTTCAATTTGCTGTGTGAAAGTTTTCTAGTTACTGGCTGTCATGCTGGCAGGACTTCAAGTTTTTCAAATAAATCACATGTAGAACTGAACAGAACTGAGCCTCACATAAACACTGTACAATTCAGTCAACTATATTTCCTCACAGCTCATCGATTGTAGCTCCGAGCTGGTTTCATCTGCTGTAAATCTGTTGAATTCAATTTATGCTTGAATGTGAGCTTATGATCATAAGCTGTTTGGATCCATAGAGAAGTTAAAAATACTTTTAATTTAAATCTCGTAATTCCTTGTAAAAGAATTACACTCATGGTGTTGCACTGAACTGAATTGTATTTTTTTTTTTTAAAGTTACTCTTATTACACAAATTTATTTTTACAAATGCAATAATTGCAAGCTTTATCTCCCACCAATCATACGGTGACAATAGATCATTTTCTATTTTACTCAATAGTGCCTTATAGATGAGAACGACTCTTCACTATGTTTCGAAAGTGTAGATTTATGAACAGATAATATTGTGCTGCAACCAAAGACACATTGAGATACGAGCCTGATGCTTCGTTACGATTAAAATAAACTTGTTTTTCACCAAGAATGCTACAAAAATAAATGAAAAGCCTGTGGAACTAAGTAATATTAATCATTTGAAGAAAAAAAAAAAAAGGAGCATTTCCATGCAGCAGGATGTTTGGACGCACTAATCTGTAATTTTAATTATTCCTAAAAAAAAAAAATAAAGAAAATAATTAAAGAAAATAAAATCATGTTTGGAGTGGTGTCCCACCACACACTTTGGAAAAACTGCTAGAATTTGCTAAAAACTGAACTTTTTGGTCGATCATTAACTTTTCAATTCAGCTCGTGTTGAGTTTTAAAAGCTGGAAAATTTGTTTTGTTTTTAATTTGTACTTTAGTTTACTGTCTAGTTTGGAGAACTTCTTTTTTTTTTTTTTTTTTTTTGCTGGCAACAGATAATATAAGCAAAATGTGCAATAATAAGAATGGTGTTGAAGTCAGGTTGCATATTGTTACTTAACTGGAGGCATTTTGAAGAAAACAAGGTTTTATTGAGAGACGACTCGCACGCGTGTGTAAACAAACCCAAAAGGGAAAAATAAAATAGTCACTGTTTTTGTAAATATGAAATTTAGATTTTGTGTTTATAAGAAAGCTGATAGACATGTAATTTCAGGAAATACGAGCTAGAAGCATTGTTGCACAGTGTAAGTGATGGTATCCATGGCAACAGCAACTTTACTGTTTCCTACTAATACAACCAAAAAAAAAAAAAACCAATCTAACGACCTGCTGTTACTTTTCTCTTACGGTTCTCACTGCATGTAAAGACAAATTTCACAATATAAATCTATAATTAGAAAGTCTTTTTTTTTTTGTCAGTCATGTTGGAGCCCGAAATGTAAAGACCCAAATAGTTATAAAATATAATTTAATATAACCCAAAATGTAACAACTGGTCGATAATGTAAAATGATTTAACAAGAATTTAAATGTGGATCTTAATGTTTGTTATACATTATTTTATAGAGAACAGGAAACTATAAGTTACTTACACAAATACCATGAACTTTTACAATTAATTCTTTCAGTGTTATTCAAATTAAAGCAGTTCAAGTCCAAACCATATATCTTAGACTTACTTTATGATGAAATAAATTTAGAAAACAGTTTGCCTGCTCCATAATGTAATATTTCGTATTTTTTACATTTTGTGCACAGCATTTTTTTTTTTACATTGACAAGTTATTATATTTTGGGTTTTATTACATTTTAACAATTGGGGTTGTCGTTACATAATATATCAAAAATCCCAAGCAGGTTTTTTTTTTTATTTTTTATTAGAATTGTGATAATTACAAACATTTGATCTGAAACATTCTAATACTTCATGATACTATTTTTGATTTCGGTGACTTATAAGACTTTTAAGCACCAATAGCAACTCAACCTCCTCGTCCTTTCTGACTCTGCATCTTTCATGTTTTTGTTTGCTGCTGCTGATGTGAGCCTGTCGTGTTGCATTACTCTGAAAATAAATGATTTTTGGAAATCAGTTTATTCATTCATTGAGCATATCGTTCTTTACATTGCGTGAGCCTTTATCACACAGCCAACTGTTAAACTGGGACACAACCTCATAAATCCAGGTCACGCTGGTGTCGTGTTTCAACACAGAAAAAGGTCCAGAAGGAATAAAGCAGCAAGTCTCAGGTCGTCAAGACACTGAACAGTAGTGTGTGTGTGTGTGTGTGTGTGTGTGTGAAGCTCACGGCGCTTCGGGTCGTCCAGCTTCGATCAAATCACACTACAAAAATATAAAAAAAATACGCAGGTGATAAAAGATCAGCGATAAAGGTGGGGAAACAAGCACACAGAGCTTCAATAGCCCATCTGAAACCTCAACGTTATACGGTCTGAAATCAGTGAACTGAAACTTTTTTTTTTTTTCTTTTAAGCAATCTGGTGAAGAAAATCAGTTATTTTAATTTAAAAAAAAAAATACTTGGATTGGCGGATTATTGTTACTAACTAAACACGGCACATATTTTTTACGGCAGGAGAATTTAGTCAGTCGACACCAACAACATGCTGATATCACGGATATTAATAGAAAGAAAAGGTGCAAAGAGTAGTCAGCACTCAGATATTATGTTAAGTACATTTCTTTATACATACTTCTTTACATATATTAAAAAAAAAAAAACACTCAATTGTACACAGTACTCTTCTAATGCGATGATGGTTTACATATTGGTCTCCAACATCAAGTCACTTTTGCTTAAAGTGACAACCTGAACAAACTTAGTGATTTTTTTTTTTTTTTTTTAATACCAAACCACTTATGTTCAAATCCCATCTTTCAAACAAAATAGAAAAAAGTGTAACAATTGTTTTGTGCATATAAAGTAGGGTTGGGTTTTCTTTTTTTTCCCACTTCAAAAAATACATTCAAACCGGTCGTACTCAGTAGCAACGTATGATTCCATAAAGGGTAGATGAAATTGGACTCGCGCTCAAGTAAAATTACACTTTCAATCGTCACACTTTGTCACTTTCACCTTGTATTAAAGATCTTCTCGTGAAGAAATGCTAAGTGAATAATATGAATAAATCCAGTCCATCTGCAGGACCTGTGTGGCCTTCACAGCTTCTCTCTTTACAAACTCATTCTGCTCAGAACCACAAGACTTACAGTTGATTCTGTGACGAGGACGAGACCTGAGAGGAGTCGGCTTTCCCCGTCACTGGACTTCCTGCGGGGTGGGGGGGGGACGAGACGAGACGGGGAGTTTAAATCAGCACCACACTGCGTAAAATCACCAAGTGTGACGGTGGCAAACGGCAGGAGGTGCAAACCACCACAGCAGATCTACTGGCCCGGTGCAGAGAGTTACTGATTGCTCGTCGCTCACTGGCCCTGCTTTCTGAAAGAAGCAGATTGTCTGCGGCAAAGCGGAGAACACTGTAAGTCTCCAGATCTGAACGGAGGGACAAAGATAACGCTCCGTTCCGCAGCCCCGTTCAGAGCTCGAGGCCTGTGCTCCACGCACCGGAGATTAGCTGTGGTGACGGCGACTTGAGGCTGCTGCAGCATTCAGTTCTCAGTAACGAATGCGATGCTTGTACTCGACTGATCTGAAGACATGACAACATGACTTTTTTAATTATTCAGGGAGTTTATAAGAAGTAACAGGATTAATGTAGGATCGCATGTTCTAAAAGGTATTTGGATTTTCTCTTCAAACAGGTACTAATTATTAGTAATTTTTTTTTTAAATATCAGGCAGAAGGACACGAATAACAAATACAAACAATAGATGAATCATCATCCTGTCTGATGACAATCGCCTGGTTAAAAGTGTCACAACAGAGCGACTCCACACTCTCACTCTCTTTACGTTACGAAAGCCCGACAGTTCCGCAGGTCATTTCCTCACATTGTTTCAGTTCTCAATAACCAACATCTGACCTGCGTAGCGACTCGACCTGGAGGCTCCATCACAAAAACTATGTTTCCCCACTGCCGCGTCCTCTTTTCAGGGATGAGCAGAAATCTCAGTTTAAATCAATACAACACACGTTGCAGATTAAATTTGGTTTTAATTGCAGCGTATTGTAAACTCAGGCCTCGCTCACACTGCAGAGAAATGTGACCAAATTCAGATTTTTTTTTTTTTTTTTACTCAGTGATTCATATATAGCCTGCCAAAAAGTTACAAAAACTGATCAAAGCTGAGCCCTCTTTTTAACTCATACTCCTCCATTCTCTCATGTTGTCTGGATTCTGTCGGCTCGTCTTCACCAACCACTTAAAAATAAATCTACACGCCGACCAGCTTTGCCAGATATGGCGCTATCCCCCAATTGGGGAGCCAAACTCACAAACCTTTTAACTTTGTTTATTTCATGCATTTGTGTGTTTATGGCGTGTTCTTTATTACACGTGATAGTTTTAGAGTTTTCACATGATTCCTACCCAGACTGAGATTCGGGCTGTTTTGTTTTTTTTTTAGGTGTGTGGGTTTTATCTAGTTTGGGCTGGAAACAGTGAGTCACAGATCCCAGCAAAAAAATGGGAACTGACCCGCGGTGTGAACCAAGCCTTGTTGGTTGCACTTTAGTAAGTGAATTTCTGCTGATGTGTAATACTAACAAACAAGTTTGAACATCATCTACGTTTCTTATATCCAAAGGTTTGTGATGGTGGCGCGATAAGAAGACGAACAAGGACACACTCCCGCTTCCTCCTCATTCCGAGCCTCAGTGGTGGAACCTTTGAACCTTTTCTGACACCCAATAAACAACAAATCTAAGTAAGGACTGAAGAGAGTTTATTTCAGTGACTAATAATGTATAAAAAAAAAAAAAATTCTCCATACCTGTAAGACTTTCCATCTCCTGTGCAATAGCCTGAGCAAAAGCGCTGAAAGGCTCCGAGTTGGAGGACAAGTTGTCGTACAGCCACCTGGAAGCCCACGGGTTCTCCTGCCAGGCAGAAACGTTACAGAGTGTTGACTTTACTCCTTCAGAGGAAGGCCAGCAGGCTGCAGGAGGAGCATTTTCCTCATTCTGGTGTTTACATGAGCTCTATTGCAGTAGATTTGTCTCATTTATGCAACATTGGTGAGAGTCGGAACAAGGATTAATGTTTTAGTGTGTGAAGACATTAAACTCTGCCGTATTATACCGTTATGGCTGATTGGTTGATTTTATTTAACCAGATTTCATGACAACTGCTGTAAAATCAGTGGAGGAAAGACGGGGGTTCACCTTGAAAGTGTTTATGACAGGTATGGCCGGATACAGAAGACAAGAGATGATCCTTAGTGCCAAAGCTCCCGTGACCAACAGCAACAAGGCCTGATCCGGGTAAACCTGCAAACACAGCAACACCAGCAGAGGTTTGGAACAGCCACAAATGTATAGATGATTTTAATAAACAGAGGGTTTATCAGCATGCTGACCATTTAATTTCTGGATTGTTGCTATTTGTTGCTTTTGTTTCAATAGTGTAATCTTTACACTCCCACCCCATCAGCACAGATCAGTAAAATTAAAGATGAATCTTTCACTTTAATCTTCATAAAGGAACATCTCACATTTGAATAGTTAAAAATATCATGACAGCTATTTACACACTTGTGAGATAAAAACAGTGTTGATAAACCGTATTTATCCTTTTGATTACTTATAATTCAGTTGGTGTAAATAAATATAATTTTCGTGAATAAAAGTCTCACGGTTTGAATTGGATTATGTGAAAATGTAACTTTTCCACTGTATTACAAATGAGATGTGCCTGTGTTCATGACAGTCGGCCATCAACCAGAAACAGTGGCTTTTTGTTGTTGTGTTGTGCTGTTGGCCCTTCTGGGCCACCGTAATACTGACCTCCAGGAAGTACCGAGGGATCTGAAAGCTGCTGCCATCCTGATTGAGAAGTATCGAATTCACATTCTCCCGGGCGTCCTTCAGTGGTCAGTCAGCAGGGACATAAAGTGCAGAGAGGAAACAACATCAACTGATGGAAAAACGGATAACGAAAATAAATAATGATAAACAACAACTACATACGTGTAGAAACTGCGTGCAGGGAGGCAGCAGAGCGCCGGATGTGCCGGGCGGTGAGTTGACGATTGTGAGTAAACTGGTCCAACACTCAGACTGAATCAGAGAAGCATCAGAAACAGAGAAAGACTTTGAATGGACTTAAAGCAGGTGCAAGTAATGCGTGTACATACAGTCTGTATGACGTGTGTGTGTGTGCGTTTTCTCAAGGTTTTCCTCCCTAATTGTGGGAGGAGTCAAAGGGAGGAGCCTACCTTGATTGGGATTGGCTAAACCCCCGGCGACACTAGACACAGGCAAATTCCTGGACAACTGTGCACAAGGTTGAACTGTGACCTTGTCTCTTCTTGCAAGAATAATGTAATTAAATTGTCGTAAACTTTTAGAAATTTCTCTCAGTCTGGTTCCTGTGTATTCCATCTCCCTGAGTTTCTTTACAAGGTCGGTTCTCCAGACATGAAACAAGCCAGGGAGAGAGATGACAGACTATCTTGATTTCTGGGGCGTCATTCCAGGCATGGGGACGATGATCACTGTTGGAAAACTATTAGAAAGTGGGTATTGTGTAATATGAGCCGTTTTAGCTTGGTGTAAATGTGTCTGTCACATCTACACCTGTCCGGGATGGACCTGCGTGGGATTGGCTAGGGTCGACTTTGATAACACAGAATAGAATATATTTATTTATATTCTCATATGTTCGCGTAAGAGTTCCTTCTGTAAAATGATTGAGGTCACAAGTCCTAGAAGACATCTTGACCCTGATTCAAGTGGTTTCATCAGTTCACTAAACTGATCTTGCTTGTCTAAATACATGGTGGTTTTCATTTCAGTCATTGGGGTTTAGAAACTTGGTTGTTGAATTTCTTTCGCAGCGCAGAAATAATGTTGAATGGGAAGGGGATGCCTTTGACCTGATCAGTAATTTTTTTTTTTTTTTATTATCTTTCAAACGTATTTAATTGCTGATCCACTGAAGCGACCCTTCGCCCTGCTTGCCCGAATGTCGGTGCAGCATCCTGGTTCTCTGAAAGGAGAACATGTCGACCTTCACTTGCGCCACGAAATGCAGTTTTAAAAACCCTAACAACACTCTGACAAACGCAGGACAAGACCCCGATGATTATAATTCTTCTCAAAGACAGCCCGGTCTTCTTTGGATGACAAACGTCTTATTAACACTTGCATTGTGAAGAACATTTATTTCCAAATACTTACGTCAATGTAGACATCAAAGCAGTGTTTCTGAGCTAGGAGAGCAAACTTCACCAGCTCGACGCGCTTTAGTGGCATAGCCCCTACAGAAAGACCGGAGTTTAACCTCTTATAGCCATCGATATCTATTCTTTTCTAACGTTTCAAAATGAAAATGCAGATTTCTGTCTGACCTTGAACTGTCTCCCACGTGGCGTTGGGGTTGCAAAGCTCAGACCGCTGAAAAACAATCAGCTTCGGTACCGCCGCCGTTTCAAAGATGCGCAGATACGTGAGGAAGAGGAGCGGCGTGATGCCCATGGCGGTGGAGTTCCCGGTGGGTAGGAGGCTCTTCACAGCCGTGTACAACTCCCCCGCCGCGCACGTGAAGAAAGGGATGAGGTCCTGAAGCTGCTGGAAGCTACGGGAGCAAAACAGCGTGAGGCCAACGTCGAAACGGAAGACGACCGTCTAAGTTAGGAGAATACCAAGAGCGTGTACACTCACCGTTTGGGATCATCCGTCTTGACAACTCGCAGATATCGACACAAGTCTTTGTACCTGCAGGAAGTCAGGACGCGGGTGAGTTTCAGCAGCGCCGTACGATCCGATGATTGAAGGCGGATTTATTTTTACTGCACCATTCACAGTGCTTTACAAAGAAATAGCAGAAATACCTTAAAATAAGGTTAATTGGAAAGCCTGAGCAAATAATGTGTTAGTGAGCGCGTCAGCAGGAACTTTGTTCCACAGGTGAGGAGCAAAGGAACTAAAAGCTGCTTCACCTCATTTGCTTCTGACTAATGAACACAGTAAACCTTGTCCAGAGGACCTCAGCTGGCTGGAACTTTCATATTCTACAAGTAGATCGGAGATGTATTTATGGCCAACAAGTAAGATGTTGAGTTAATCATTTGATCCACAGGCAGGCAAAACAGATTGAAGCTCAGATGAACTGTAGCTCCACCCTCTTTGTGTTGGCGAGGAATCTGGAAGAGCTGCAACCGTTTCCCTGAATGTTGTTCGGTCAGAAATCCTTTAATTCTTGCAATATTTTGTTCTTTTTCGAGAGCCACTGCCTTTAAATCTCTTTACTTTAACACACTTGACTGAATTTTATGGCCTTTCATATAATATCGTTTTTCATAAAATGTTAAAGCAGGAAGGATCATCTAATCCTAAATGCTGGTTGAATTCAACATTTCATTGTTGTGTATTTTAAGGAATAAATAAATGCACTTTGTGTTTATTTATATTCAATGCGACGTCCAGCTGACATGAAGAGAAACTTGTGAACCTGTTCTGGTGCTGCAGCACTTCAGTTCTCAGTAGAACCACGTTAATCTGTTCGATCAGGACGTCTTTCTTTCCTTTGTCTTTACGGATGCCGGAAACGTTCTGTCCTTTCAACACCGTCACCAGCAGGACGTCGTCCCAGGGACGCACACACAGGCTGGTGCACACACACACACACACAAAATTATTACCAAGTGAAAAATATTTCACAAGCAAAAACAAGAAAAGGTATGAAACACACACCTGTTCTTCATGTTCTTCAAATAGTATGGCAAAGGTAATCCTTTATAAAACTCCTGCAGTTTGTAGATGAACAGCGAGGTGAAATTAGCCGTTACCATCAGCCTTTGCACTTTGTCTATTACCCTGAAACCAAAGAAATTTAAAATAAAGTCATACAGAATTAGTTAAATACACGACACAATAAATGGAGTGTGCATCCACACTCACCTCTGCAGTAACGTTAATTTAGCCGTACTGGGATTTGCCATGAAGGTCGGAAAGAAGAACATCCTGTAAAAACAACAATAAAGATGAACTCAAACTCTTAGGAAGCATGTGATGTTGAATTTGAAAAGGGAAGTTTGAGTACCCGTCGAGGTAAAAATGTGAAATAAAATCCTCGGCAGCGCCCAGATTCATGACGGCTGCAGCTCGGCTCTCCTCTTTATCCGCCTTGTCCAGGAATGATGACACAAACTCATACACACTTCGATAACTACACAACAGAGAACAGCAGATTGCTTTTAACAGTTAAAAAAAAAAAAATTAAGTTTAACTATATTATAGTCATTGACGTCGTTGTCGTTTTATTTGTTCTGTGCCCACAAACGTCAGGTCATATCGTCTCATTTTGAAATTTGTTTTTACATCACATTTGTTTCATTTACATGAGTCTGTACTGGCAGGTTATTGCTTCAAGCAGGTACCATGCTGCCAGTGTGTTAAAAAAAAAAAAAAAAAAACACAACTGAAACATTCAGAATAGCTGCTCTCTAGAGCTTGAACTTTGTGTTTTTTCTGTAAATTTAGCAACCCGTTATCCTGCGTTTATAGCATAGCAATAGCCACCGATTAATGAGCTCTGAGAACTTCACAAAGCAGGATTGACCCGCAGTCACCGCTGAGCCGGAAAAACGCCTCAACAATTCAGCAGAAAGCTGCTCAGAAATGTCACAAAAACACACTCACAGCTGAAGATATTTTGGGTTTTCGGCTTAAACGCTCAATAATTTAATGACTTCAAGGTCTTCCAGTCTGGATTTAAGTCAAACCACAGCATCGAAACAGATCTTATTAAAGTGGTGAATAGCATCTACATGAGCAGTGACACTTCCAGAGTCTCAGTTTTAGAGTTACTGGATCTGAATGCTGCTTTCGACACAGTTGACCACAACATACTACGAGATCGACTGGAACAATGGTTGGGAAATTTCTGGCACTGCAATAAGTTGGCTTAAATTTTGCTCGCAAGATCGCGACTATTCAGTGTCAACAGCTAATTATAAATCTGAGCAAATGAACATTACTTGTGGGGTTCCTCAAGGCTCCATCCTTGGGCCCCTTTTATATAACATCGATATAACATTTATATAACACCTGCTGGCTCAGATCATGAAACATTACAACATCTTTTATCTTAATTTTGCAGATTAAACACAGCTCTATATATCAGTGTCAGTGAATGGCCACACCCCCTTTAAACCTACTGAGTAAGTGCAGAAATGAAAATTTTCAGTGGATGCATCAGAACTTTTACAATTCAACTCAAAAAAAAAAAAACTGAGGTAATTGTTTTTGGCCCCAAAGAAGAACGGTTAAAGGTCAGAGCTCATCTTGACACCATGTGACTCAGGACATCAAATCAGGCA
Source organism: Parablennius parvicornis (assembly GCA_900302745.1). Classification (NCBI taxonomy): domain Eukaryota; kingdom Metazoa; phylum Chordata; class Actinopteri; order Blenniiformes; family Blenniidae; genus Parablennius; species Parablennius parvicornis. The sequence goes on along the minus strand of OMNM01038349.1, from coordinate 4,986 downwards.
GAAATCTGGACTCAGAACTGAAATTCAACAGTCACATTAAGACAATAACACAACCAGCTGATTGCCATCTGAGAAATATTGCAAGAATCAAAGGATTTCTGACGCAACAAGAAAAAGACACCGTGTGAATACTTTCAGGTCTAAAAGCTGCTGTTCTGAATCATCATTCAGTTGGACAGTAAAAAAAAAACAAAACAAAAAAAACACTCACTCATGATAGACGGGGGGCTGGTTTGGATTGTACTGCGACATCGGCTTTCCCTTCAGGAACGCTGAGAACAGTGCAGTGAGCTCTTCTCTGAAGCTCTGCAACATCGAATCTGGACGCGAGAACAAGAGACGTGTACGTCAGCCACGTAATCAATAATTCAATGTGACGTTTTCCTCGACGTGAACGCGACTTCCCGACCTGCACGCCGGAGGTGGGAGTCGGCTTCTGACAGAGTGAAGTTGAAGCTCTTCAATCTTCCCAACAGTGAGCCGCTTCTGAGCTCGTTCCAGAATTTGCTCCTCTTGTGGCTGTTGCAGTGACAGAAGCCGCTGCAGCTCCACATTTCACACTGAAACCAACATGACAAGCAGTCAGACGCCACTCAGAACCAAAACAACTCACATAAAGACGTTATATTCCCGCCAGATTAGAGATAAGAATAAAAGCATAATTAACGGTGAAGAAGAAGATTTCTCCAAGCATTTCTAATGTTTAACAATCAGACCAATACATACAGACGCTGCCAGCTTGTCGCAGATGTAGCAGAAGCACTGATGACAAAAGAGTTTGTTATTGCCCACTGGAGCATCGGCCTCACACTCTGTGCACCTGAGCAGGACAGAGGAGAACCGCTGTTTGTTTTTGTTTTTTATTTAAATCTGAACTTATGAGATGATGCTGGTGAATATAAAACTGTTGACCCACGTGAAAGGATGCACCGGACAGTCATAGCGTGCGTGAGGCAGGATCTCAGCAGGTTGGCAGAAGGTAACTACCAGGTCTTCATCCAGGCTGCTTGGAGGCAACACACAGTCTGAAAGAGACGGAAGGGAGCGCCAGACTCTCAATACCAAGGTTGAGATCGTTCTGCGATAATAAAATATTAGCTGGAAACATCACAACCAACTGTTAAAGAGCATCTCAGGTCTTGATGACACCAAACAGAAACTGGCCATTCCACAATCTCTCCTGGTTTGAGCTTATTTAAGCTATTGTGGAAAAATGTGGAGTAGTAACTAAATGACTATATTAGAGCCTTTAGTTACACTACAAAAAACAGCAATAAATAAAATATAGTTGATGATATGGTGATAACAAAAAAAGATTTCATCAATGAATATTGATTTTTTATCAAATATTCACCAACAAGGTTTAATTAAAATACATTACAAATCTATAAGAGCAAAAAAAAAATCCACTGGCAGAACATGTTCAAAAACATTACATACATAAAGGTGGAGGCTCCAAATTTAAAGCAGGGGTGTCAAACATGGCAAATTAAAGGTTATAACTTTGTGAAAATATAGAAATGTTATACTTTGCGCCGCAACATAGAAAAACTTTAAAGTTTAAATGGAAATGTTAAGGCACTATTTGACCAGTTAAAGCCATGCTCCAAGTCATGCTCCAGTATATGACAATTATATGCACACACATAATATTGGCTTAAGTATATTATTTTATTCTACATGTATATTGATGGGTTTGGTATGTAGTGTCCATATAGTTTGTTTATTTTCGTAATAAACATTAAAGTGGGAAGATCTTAGCTTATTCTGTTGTCAAATGGAATTCAATGTAATTTACATCTGAGACCGAAAACGCTTGTTACCAGGCTTCTTGTCGAGCTTCTCCTCCACTATGAGACAGGAAAGGTCTTCATCACACGATTCTTCCTCATCGTCGCTGAGGATGATGATGATTTCTGCGCCGTCCATCAGGAATATCTGCCACCAAAACAGAGAGTAAACAGATGTTACGAGTCAGATTGGCAGATTATCAACATACACGTTGAGTCAACGTGATTTTCCCGGAGAGGATTTGTTTCTTATCAGCATATTCCAAAGATAATCAGACATTAGTGTTGTTTTCAAGAACTAATTTTTCAGGAAGTTCGCACCGAAGCAAAAAGCGAAACATTAAAAAAACAGACAAGACGCACCTTTAACTGTGAACTGTAGCGACGTAACACTTTAAGGTATGTCAATAAAGCTCCTGCTGAAGCATGACAGAGACTTTTCTTACCGTAAACTTTTGATTTAAACAAATTTAATGTTTTTAGTTTCGCGCCTGTGGGACCGCAACCGCGTCACTTCTTCTTCTGATTCATGGAGATTCCTTATTCCTTATGCTTCCCGATTTATAGCGCCACCAGCTGGACTGGAGGAGCAATAACAGAATAGAATAGAAAATAAATATGCTATACAGTTACATATTACATACACATAATACTTTCAGGACACCAAGGGTATACACATTAACATGTCAAAATATAGTTTTAGAAAAAACATAGTAACAAAATAAAAAACTAGAACGGGCACTCAGTAGAGTGCAAACCTTTGCCAAGGCCACATTTGTTTGCGGAGCTGAATTAGCATAGCACGAGCGATAGCTACGAGCTGATATCGATGCTAACTAGTGTTATGGCAATTCTCTTCCGCAGGTCACACCTTTGGTCTTTGGGGTTTTTTTTATTGAAGCTTCCAGGCACTGGTCAAACAGAGAACTGAGAGCTGTCTGTAGGGAATTATGGGAATTTATGTTTAAAGGGTTTACGTCCCAAAATCAATTTGATTGGTCCTTGGATGAAACCATCCCAGAAGATTGTCGTGCAATTCGGGTTAATAATTTTTGTATAACGTTGATTGATAGGTAGGTAGGTAACTAATTAACATGCATCCATACAAAGTGCTGTCGAGGATAACATTAAAAACTCAAAACATCATTTAGTTTGTGCCCAAGTTTGATGGTCGACCTGCTTACAGCAAAACTAAAATGTATTCAACTTTGGGTCACATGTCCTTTGAACATAGATATGCAGGGAAATCGCATTAATTGTCCACCATTGAAAATGCAATTGAAATACATGAAAATGTAACACTTGAATGCTGTACTTGGTTTGAGTAGTTCGATTTAATGTAATAATAGCTGTACTGAATTTTAAGTGCTCTTCCGACATGTTGAAAGCAATGTTTTAATGAAAGTAGTCATTACCAGTACTTCTGAACTTCTCTTTATTGGTTTACCTTTGTTTCTAATGTTATATCCTGTGTAATCCCAGATGTGTTCCACCATCCTGCAATTTAAGCTTGGCTAAAATCAATTTTTAATAAGCAATTTCATTTTAACCACATGTAAAATAAAGACCATAAAGGCTATATGTTATTCTTCTAAATAGATGTATCCAAGGATGTGTCACTTAGAGAGGTATTTTATTTGTACATTCAATAAAAAGTCACCGCTCATACATACATAGCCTCACGTAATGGGAACATCTGCTGCTTCTGCTTCACACAGAAGAAATATGATGCTGACTTAAGCTTCTGGTGAGTGCCCTATTTTCTGTAGGGAGGAAAGTTCAGTCAAGCTGTTAAAAGTGCAGATGATGGATTCGCAAGAGGGTCTAATCACTGTAGATATGTCATGACTGCCTATAAAGATTAGCAGAAAGTGGCTTACACAGCTCCCCAAAAGTCTGACTCTCAAAATGTGTACAACATGGAGATTTCGAGATTTAATGAAACAACTTTGAATTATTCTTTTATTCAAATTTGAAGTTAAAAAACAAATCAATGCATATAAAATTTTTTAAACACTGTATGACATTTCATGAATCCCTTGATAAGCTTGAACTTTACTTTTTCTGCAATTTATAATACAATAAATACTTTTATACAACTGAAAGTTGACAGATTTCACCAGCCAACACCGGGATCCTAACAGGCTGTCACAGAGATGGATTCAGGGGAGCTGCTGCAGCGTCGACACACTGCTGCTCTTCTTGTCTGGGTTACGAGAATAAAATCTCCTCGCTGCCGCTCTCTGGTTCCTCTGTGCCTCCGTCAGCTCGTCCATAGCTTCCGTCTCCGTCTCCGTCTCCGCAGCATCTTTCTGAGGTTGACGCTCATCCTTCTCGTCATTACTCTGGGCAGGCATCTGTCTGAGCCACTGCTGGTAGTAACCACGGAAACCGTCGATCTGGACCAGGTAGTTGTTTCTGGACTTATACTGGAGAAGAAGAGAGGGCTCGGATCATATAGCTATCATTGTGAAAATGATATCATTGTGATTATTTTATGGGCAGACAGACTTCCTTCTTCAATATAGGAGGATGCTCAAGAGGAAGTATCTACACGAGTACAGTAGTTGCAACCAGCTAACGAAAAAGATAACCAGTGTTCTCAATGTTACGGTTGACTAGTGTGTGACTGAGTGTTAAGACTCATGCATACATGCTGACCTGGTTGTAGTTGGGAGGATACTGAGCAGCAAATTCCAGCTGTCTGATGATAACCTCATTGGGCCACACGTCCATGCTACTCATGGTTTGGAGGATCGTTTTCAGGTAGACGTAATCCAGTCTCCGAGTCGCTCTGCCAATCAGAGCAGAGAACACATGGGCATTCGGCCTTAGTCCCGCCTCCTGAGGAAAAAGCAGAAACACCTGATGGTTTAAAACAACAGCAAGCTACTAAGTTCTTCTGCTGTCTGCCTCTTCACAAGTTTCATAATAGTTAAGAAAAAGAAGCAAAGATAGGAACCAAGTTTCATAAAAAATGCTTTCTTAATTTGATTTTTGTGATAAACAAAACATATATACATACACATACATATATACATACACATACATATATATATATATATATATATATATATATATATATATATATATATATATATATATATATATATATATATATATACACACATACATACATATATACATACATATATATATATATATATATATATATATATATATATATATATATATA
>OMNM01038347.1:0-11101 GCA_900302745.1 Parablennius parvicornis | reverse complement strand
ATAGAGAAGAGGCATGTGAACGTTTCCAGAAAAGGAGTAAGTGGAGCCTTCTTCGCGCTCAATAGAACTTGAAAACAATGTTCTTGATATCGGCCCAAATTTCCTCTGAGTTTCAGCGTTTTGTGAGTCTGTCTGCAGCGTCGTGAGCTTTTTGTCACTGATCCAAGCCCGGATCATCAAAATATAACAATATGTTGAAGGTATATATGTGAAAACATTCTTACTTCTATTTCTTTGACAGTTGTTTGAATCACATTTATAAATTCTTTTTTGTTTATCACTGTGAATAAGCAACAAGATATGAAGCTTAAGTGCAACAAAAGCTGGCGTTTCTATATTAAAAAAAAAAAAAAAAACTGCCATCAGTCATTAGCTACACATTATGTCTCGTTGTTAGCTATTAATTAGGTGATTTCACAGACAAGTAATCTGTGATCACATTCGATTATCCGTAAGGTTTTTTGGCTTATATTGTGGATGTGTGTTACTTTGTCTGCGTTCTGCGATTTTGCATTAAGTTTGGGGTTCTGCATGAAAACAATCCACAACATGTAAAGAGAAGCAAGCGGTTAATTATAATGGAAAACAGGGCTGTGCGGAGAGACAAGGTTAGATTTATATGCACCGGCACTGAATAGCAATTCTCAGCACACTGCTAATTGTTTGATGGATAGTACAGAGCCATTTGCATTTATATTGTACCCCAAATGCCTCCCACCTATTTAGATCCCATATTTAACTCCTGACACTGGAGCAATGGTCACGATAACTGCTCTGCAAAAACCTCAACAAGTGTGTTTTTAACAACGACCTCTGTAATCCCGCTGTGCACACTGCGGGTGGCTTGTTTTAACAGGATGGATAGATAGATAGATTTTGGGAAGGCACAAGACTGTAGTTTCAAATCCAGGGCCTGTGGCCTCCTTGGGTGGACACGTCTGAAAGGTCCTGCTTTGGGAGCTATCAAGTCAGTGAACATTTTCACCATTTATTTAGAAAAATTTTACCTTGGAACTATTTATCTTGTCATTTTCTTTGATCTCATTGTTCTTTGTTTCCCCAGTTGCATAAATATGTGAAAAGATATGTATAAACAGACAGGATATTTTCATTGAAAGATCCAAGTTACAACCAATCAACATCTTTGGCTATCGTAGACTTTGTGGAACATATCTGAAAAACGACGGTATATACTTTTCGTTTTATCGAATATCATAAAGCATTTGACACGATTGCTCGTTGTACCATTGCACAAACTAGAACATCAGTAACACTGAATCACACTGTATAAAAGTGACCTGTGGTGTTCCACAGGGTTCAGTTTTGGGACCAAAATTATTTATACATTTTTTTTATGCGATATCTTTACAATATCATGTAAGTTATAATAAGTTACATTTGCTGATGACACAAATATGTTTCAGGAAATTATATAAAAGAAGTATTCATTACAGTAGAAAGGGAATTGGTTGTGGTTAAAACAATGATTTGTTATGAATAAAATATCATTAGATGAAAATAAAACAAAATGAATGGTTTTTGGAGGGGCGAGCATTGATGGTGAAATGAAACTGAATTTACATTGAGTAGAAATCAAAAGTGTATATCGAACAACATTTTTTAAAAGTGACTGTTGATGAAACATTGCTGGACACCACATAGAGTAAAAAATGTTGGGTCCTTCAAGAAAAAAGTTTGGGAACCTCTGCTTCAGATCAGCATGAAACAAAGTGTTTTATTTCTTGGATGTCGGTGTGAATATTGTCAAGTCTGTGTTGAATCTTCACAAGTCCGTTCACCTGCTTCTTAAGGGCTACGTAAAATGACCAATAAACTAGCCTGAACTTAGAGCGGGTCCAGTTTGGGAACTGCTCATGTCGTATTGACAATCTCAGATTCGAGAGGATGAAATATTCTGAAGGGTCGTTGGGAAAGATAATGCTGAATCTTACATCAATTAGTGCTTTTAGCTGAGCTGATCACAAATGACACTCAACTTAGCTTAGTTGTCTTTTATTCTTTTAAAGAAAATTAAGCAACTTTAAGATGCTAACACTACATCATCTTATACGTGATGTAAATCATGCCCTGTGTTGATAATAAGCAGAATCCCTTTAACAGCCTGACACAGCAGCCCAGCCTGTGTTAAAAACTGCAGGTTTTATCTAAATGGTACCTCATTGAGAATGCAGTTAATGGGCCGGGTGCTTTCCTCTGACTCCAGCAGCACTTTCAGTTCCCTCACTACTGCTGCTGCTGCAGCTGCATGAGCTCTGCGTTTTGTCCAGTATATTAAAGTGGTTTTAATCTTTCTTCATAAGCAGTGTAATCTTGACCACAGCTGAGTAAAGAACCAACTGTCAATACCAGACAAGCTGTATGACCTCTCCATCTGTATGGATTCCAAAGTCGCATAGCAAAGTATGTGCATCTGCTTTACTGAAGTTTCAATTAATCAGGTAATTTAACTTTTTTCAGCCACTTGATTCAACCCACGATGACCTATTGATGACATTTATTGATTGCGATCTTGGATGCTCTATAGACACCTTGAAGCACAGTGGGTCAGGAGATGTTTATCTAGCAATTATTCATCTTATTTGTAAGTCAGCAGCCGAGTCCTCCTCATACAAACACAAAATAATCTCACTTAATCTGAAGGAATCAATTGACAATTCATTGTTTCACTGCAGAGCTCACGGCTGTTCTACATTTGCTTTACAGCCACAGACAAACCTGATTCGACCAGGCCAATTGCAGACAATGTAATTGAAAAATGTGGAGTCTGCAATTGCTTTAAAGGCAAAAAAACAGACCATCCATCATTTCTTTTGTCTATCCGGAGAGACCTCGATTGATTTCGGATCATTGCATAGATATCCAGTTAGCATCTTTTTGGCACTGCGCGAGCTCTGCAGCCCAACTTTGTCTTTGAAATAGAAGCAGGATCCTTATCTCCGTCAGCTTCCAGATCTCCATCCACGGCAGTTATTTCTCACCGGTCTTTGTAAATAACTTTTTTCGACAAGAGTCTTTGTGAAAGTGACCTCATTAGCCTTATCGTTGAGTGCTTCAAGGCACTTCTTCCAGTCCCTCGTGTCTTCGCATAAGATGATAATAGCACTTTAAAAATAGTCCTCATCACTTACTGCTTACGTTTGTCTGAGTGATGAAACATGGTGCTTTAATAAACTGTTCACTTTACTGTCTTCATATACCGGCACATTAGAATAATGCATTGGTGGCATTTCCTTCGTTATGGCTCCGTCTCACCGGGACAACTGTTTTGCTCTCAGCCGCTAAGAAAAAAGAAAAAGACGGGATGATAATGTCAGATGGCCCTATTCAGAGTTCCAGTGTGTTTTCTTGTGATTATTTGACTGCAACACTCACGGCGAATATGATTCCTCGACACGAGAGCATTTGCATCCTGTATCATCTGTCACTCTGTATGGCCTGTGGCCTCTTTGAAGAAAACTCCACTGGGTTTCCCATGGTCTCAAAAGTGCGTCTCATTGCATACTGGCTGATGAATAGTAAAGAGGAAAGAGGGATGGATAGAGCGGCAGAGCCCAAAATAAAAACAATGCACTTTACAAGGCATTCTCCAAAGCTGCCTCTTACATTTACATAACATCAAGGTTCTTGAGCAAGGGAAAAAAAAAAAAATGCAACTTTTACTAGCTGCATCTGAAATCTTGGGAGCAGCTGAAGTGCTCTTGTGGCTGCAGACGGGGAGTTTCCCCCTCCTCTCCGCCTCCCCATGTGGTGGAGGTCCTGGTATTGAGGCCTCAAGTCATTAATCACCGGGATCTTTTCAGCTGTCAATATATACAAAAAGAGACCCCCAAAGCCAACAATGGTGGCTTAAATAAAACATTTTTTTAGGAGACGGGGCAAATTTGGTTCACTGAGGATTATTGTTTACTGTTCTGTCCGGCACAAATCTCATACAGTATTCATAAAGAGCTTATCTTGAGGAGAAATCCTTGTCGGAACAGAACAGGCATATTGTCGGTAAAAACTCCCAGATTTGCCTGGAGTGGTTCTTATTTCTTTTTTTTTTTTCTTTTCTTTTTTTTTTTTTCCCCTCTTCTCATATCCAGACATGCGAATGGCGCAGCAGCAAAAAGCCGTCTCCTTGACTCCTGCTCCCGTCGTCACGTGATCGGTATATCATCATTGAACCGCATTTGGAAGAAGCGGGATAATATATTAAATTGCTTCATCTAATTTCCCATGTTGAGCACTTGAGCTTTTAAGTAAACAGTGGCCAAGCTTTCAATAAAGTTCGCGTGCACATTGACATTTGCTAATCCTGCTCAATAGCTCTACGCCACGTGGTCGCCTCCAATGAACTGCTTGACAGGCATCGCATCCGTGGAGCTACTGTACAATAACCAATCCATGTCTTCTTTCACTGAGAGCAAAGTCTTCTACTTTTATCTTTTCTTTTTTTTTTTTTCCACTTTTAATATTTTGTCCTTGGAGGAATGAAAATAAAATGTTCAAAGTTCCTCTCGCTATTGATCTTACGCCCGGTGAGCTGTTTGGCAGTTGTGGTTTTATGTTGCAGATTTTAATCATCTCAGCTGGGTCGGAGCAGTCCCGGATTTGTTTGGAAACATCGGTTTCCAACTGGTGATGATTTGTAACTTATAAACAACACAATTCAGGGAAGGACACCTGCCACTTTTACAGATGCTGGCGACCCAGCGCTTCTGTGCGGCACATAAAACGGAATATTTGTGGGGAGACCTGCACCGTAAACTTTATAGGTGCAAGATTTGTTGTGCCATATTTTATTAAATCTAATCCAGGCGGTGCTCTGGTCTCTCGCAGTGTGTGCCAAGCCATGCATACAGTGGCTGGGAACATGCATTTGCATTTTATATATTTTTTACAGTGGCTCTGTTTAGTGTGTATGAGGGATTTTCATTTAGAATGTTCAACATCTGTATGTTTTTTTTTTTTTTTTTTTTTAGTGGATTAGGTTCATTTTCAACATTTTAGAATGTTTCTTGCTTGGCTTGAGCTTCATATATGATGATGTATAATACCACTGCAGTTCAGTGCTGTAGTGGTTAGTATTCCTGCCTCATAGTGAGACAGTCCTGCGTTCTAGTCTGACAATACGAGCAGTCTTTCTGGGGAGTTTGCATGTTCTGATGTTTCTTGAAGTTTAAAAAAACACGTACTTGAGGTAAATTTGTTTTTCTAAATTGACTTAAGGGATGAATGTGGAATTTTTCACTCTGGGATTGACCTACTGAAGGTTTGTGTGTGTGATGAATGCCAACACGAGATAGCACCACAGACATGTGGAAACTGACCTACTAACTGAAAATCAGAAGTACAAATAACACACGCTCTCAATTTAGCTCAATTTCCTTCATGAATATAGATGGCTGTGTCTGAGATCGTGCATAACGTACAGGAATAATATACAGTGTTCAATATGATTTTCACCGCCTGAGAAGACACGAGTTGTTCATGACTCTTTCTGCTTTCACAACATTAGAAAAGTTAATGTAAATCAGCCATCAACAGAGTTGCTGTTGCTATTGTGGAGAGAAGCATTTTCCTTAAGTGGCTCCCCACGACTTTTGCTTACAAACTTCATTATTTCATTGTTGCCCAATAATCACAAAAATTACCTTTATTTGTTTCCAATTCAGATTTATTTGCTGTAACACTTTAATATGTTTGATAGCTTTCTCAACCATTAGTCTCTGTGTTCCATAGTGACTACAAGTAAATTAAGATAAATATAGAGTAGAGGGGTCAAACACTGTTTAGTTTAGGGACCCACAAACAGCCCAATTTCATCGTATCGGTAAATTAGTGCCATAATAACCTTTAAATTTAATATTGAAGGATTCTCTTTGTCGTGATGTAGATTATTGTATATGCAGTGAAAATGTCTGTAGTTTCACAAATCCAAATAATTACTACCTTAAACGACTACAATCTCAACAAAAAGCCGATTTTAATGAAAACGTCTGCTGATAAATATGGTTAAATGTCCAAAATACTTCTCCTATAGCAAACTCAACCTGACATGGCCTTGAGACTGGTTTGAGGGTAACAAGATAGATAATGTTCTTGCTGATGTCTGAGCTTGGGTCCCAGTTTTTTGTTGTGAATGCTACTCCTTTAGAAATAAAATCACAGTTTTCTTTGAAATTTTTACCATTTCCTTGGTGGTTTGTCCAAATTGGAGCTTCTTGAGTTTTATATTTGACACCCATGGTCTAAAATATATTATAAGGTCTTCATTTAAATACTCCTGTTGGCACTTGATGTTTCTATTTAGTGTTACTATTCAGTCACGTCGGGACTATGCCATGGTTAGCTGGGGTCTGCTGTGCCAGTCGATGTCCTTAAGTCATCTTCATCCAGCATCAAGTGTTCTGTCTTGTGTTTTCCCTTCAACAGAATTCCTCACAATAAACCGGACCTGTTCGCCACCATTGATTTTGAAAGCAGCGTGGAGGCAGCCATGGAAGTGAAGGAACGCCGACCCTACCGCTCTCTCACAGCCGCTCGGCAGGACACCGAGCGCCGTTACACCAGCTCCTCAGCAGACAGCGAGGACGGTAAACCCAACACCAAATCCTACAGCTCCAGCGAAACACTCAAGGCCTTCGACCACGACTCCAGGATGGCATATGGGAGCCGTGTCAAGGAAATGGTTCATCACGAAGTGGACGAGTTCAGCCGGCAAGGTGAGACCGAACACCGGGAAGAAAATCTCATTAATATCATTAGACGTGCCTCTTGCTCCGGTAATAGTTTAACAGCGGCTGATTATCAGTCAAAGGTCGTGGTACTGCTTGCTCTTAAAAAATATGTCATTGCCTTTTAATGAGGAGCCTCTTGGTTATTCACGTCAGTCACAGTGGCGGTCATTCTTCATAACCTGACGATTAAAGAGACAGGGGCCGGGGATCGAACTCATCGCCACTGTGTTAAAAACTGCATGGAAAACACGCGCCCTCTCACCTGTTCCCTCACATGTATTATTGATTATCAAAGTTCAAACCGAATGTGACGACGCAGTCGAGGTGCCTTTAAATTCGACTGAAACATAGGTGTTGAATCTTACTGAAAAATAAAATAAAATAAAACTCAGAAGTGCACTGAAGGAGGAAAACATCAACCTCCCTGAATTATTCCTGATGTTTTCTTCAGCAGGACGAATTCCCTCAGTTTCTCAAATGGTGGAGTTTAGTTTATTCGAGTCTCACAACCCCCTGGTTGTAATTTTTACTTACCTGTCTGTGTTTATTCTAAAATGACATTTTGAATATAATAATTTGGTATTTGGAAATGGCCCTGGGTGTTATGAATGAACAAATAATGAGTCCCTCCAGGACACACTGGCCTTTTTTCGTTATTATAGCAGCCAGTTATAAAATTGATTTTGTATGCATTTTCTGTCCAATTTTGAAAAATAATTTCAAGCATTTTTGATGTTTATCTTCGTCATTTGTTTCGATATTGTACGGTTTTACAAAAAAAAAAAATACATATTTGGGCTCATTGTGACCCTTCCATTGAATGTTGGTAAGTCATTGAGGGCTGGTTTACACAGCAGTGAATTCAAATGAAAATGCAAAACCTTTGTTGTGTTTTGGCTGCTCTTAACATGACAATGACGCTCAGACCCAGTGAAGCTTTTCAAAAATGCTCAGGCTCCATCATCGTGTAAACAGGCAAAAATGACATTTTCTGGAGATGGTTGGACTGCATCCCAAGTAGATGAGATAGTAGAAACGCTGCCACTGCACATGCTCACCAAGGCCAGAGTAAATGGCTCATCTACTGACTGCACATGTGTGAGTAGGTGGATAATAACAACAATGGCGGTCTCCAGCCTGTCTTGACTCCCCGGTTCATATTCTCCTGGGACTTGGTAGTTTTGTAGTTGAGAGCCAACCAGAATATCACTCCAACTTGGTCGTCTGTCCATACGAATATCCGTCCATTGCTAAACTTGATAGCGTATTATCTGCACGTGTGTGTGGTTTAATTGCAAAAACAACCAACAGCACCCACTATTGGCCCAACATTAAAAGTACATCATCTTCGGAATTACAATTCAATTTAACTTTACTCATATAGCATTTAATATAACACAATCATTTATAGGTGCTTTTCACAGAGAGAAACCCAACAAATCCACATGAGCAAGCATAAGCGACGGTGGAAAGAAAAAAAAGTCCCTCTAACTGGAAGAAATCTTTGCAGAACGTTTGTTTCTGTTGAAATGGACATCGTTTTCAAAATGTTGCCATGTCAATGCAAAATTGATCTTAAACAAACATTTTCAAGTTTCCACTTGGGGCTTTAGTTTTACAAAAGTGATATGTTACTGTGGCAGCAATAGGAAGTAGCCACTTTATAGACACAAATAACACAGCTTCAGCTCTGCTTCTATCCTTTAAGTTTCACTCATAGCAATAGTTGAAGCTAACCAACTCTGTTACTGTTTCTCTGAACTTCTGTTCACTCTTTAATCCAGATGTGATTCCCCTTCCTGTTATATTCAACCTGTAACTTTACCTACAGCATACTATTACAACCAAATCAAAACTTAACTTTCCCAAAATAAAATGCTGCACAAAGTGTTTTAAATGTTAAAGTTGGAGGCGATATGTTGATCCATACATATCTGGTTTCATCAAGAAATTATTCAAAACTATTGAGATTGAGAAGAAGCAGCAGTTACACACACGCAGACAGGAAACTCCCAGATTGCGGCGCAGTTTGTCCAAACCAACGGATCTAATTTCAGCTGACCTTAATGAGTGAGTCAGTCATTCGACTGACACGGAGTCGTGACAGCTCAGCTAATGTGTCACACTTACCCTGAAATAATACAGCTATGTGCACATTTATATGAACATTGAGGAAGCCAATTAAATGTGTTGCGAAATTTATTTTCCCACTATCTAATTGGTGCCTGTTTGCGATAGCTAGTGAAGCACTTATTTGTGAAGTAATTGCAATCAATTCCTAATTTTCACCGAATTGCTGAGCACAACTAACAAGGGGCTCCTATGTTTGGCCAAAGCAATACATTCAAAGATGGAGTCATTATCTGAGAATCAGGCATGTAATTTATAAATTGTATTGCTGCTGAATGTACCTGCAACTTAATGTGTGCTTTAATGACTTGGTATTTTGTGTATTTGTGCTTTCCGAAGGGGCAGACTTTTCCCTCCGAGACCTGGGCTTTGGAGACGGCCTCCCGTCACACGTGGCCACGTACAGGTCCGACATGGGCATGCCGCACCGCGACTACTCGGTCAGCGTGGGCTCGGACGCCGACACCGAGACGGACGGCATCATGTCCCCGGAGCACGCGGTCAGATTATGGGGCCGCGGCAACACCAAGTCGGGCCGCAGCTCGTGCCTGTCGAGCAGGGCCAACTCCAACCTTACTCTCACCGACACCGAGCACGAGAACACGGAGAACGGTGAGGCGCTGCTCGCTTTTTTTTTTTTTTTTTCCCTCTCTTTTTTTAAACTTTTCTCTGACATTTTTAATCAGGCAGACTTCAAAGTGTTTCAGGGGATTTGGACTCAGAACGACACTGCAATATACTTTCCAAATGACTAAAGATGGAAACAAAAAAGTTATTTAATTATGACTTAAGGTTTTTTCACGTAAAGGCACAAAACTTTTATTGCATTTTTTTCCATTTTGTATATTTTAAATGTCTGGCACTGAGACTTAAGCATTATATGAATTCTTGAAGAAAAGACCAGCACAGCCAGTATATTGACAGCTCCCTTCTGCAGTTCATTCCTGGATCATTTTCTGCTTTTCTCGTTGTGTTGCACTGTATGAATCACCATGTTTCTCATCAACTTTGATAGAAAACGGTGTGGCACCTTTTTACAAACATAAGTGCTTGGAAATCAGCCAACTATATACATGTTTTCTTTTTTTCATGCCCTCGTGGGCATGCTGGGTATGTGCGTTTGCACTTAACCTGTAACAGACAAAAGGCCAGGGGACAATAACGTTTTTTTAGATACTTGTCAAATTGTAGATTTGGGCAGTTTGAATCTTGATGTTGTGGAAGTCCAAGTGTTTGTCCTCAGTCGACACCGCTGCTACTTTTTTACTACCTGCTGCATGATGGCTGAAAGATACACAGAGAATATATCCCCAGGGGACTCACGATAAATATATATTTATATATAAATGCATGCCTTCACAAATGTACTATACGACGCAGACACAAATAGACATGATCATTTATAAATATCAGC
The DNA here is from genome assembly GCA_900302745.1 of Parablennius parvicornis. Lineage (NCBI taxonomy): Eukaryota > Metazoa > Chordata > Actinopteri > Blenniiformes > Blenniidae > Parablennius > Parablennius parvicornis. Next base: position 814 of record OMNM01038347.1, on the reverse strand, counting down.
TTATAAAAATAATGGTAGCTGCAACACCTTTGAATCAGTGGAGGTATCCTCTATTTTGTGTGATGCCAAGGGGATTGATGACAGAGAGAGTCGTTTTAGCATATTTTGATCACATTTACACACCACCTCACATGTGTACTCTCGTGTGATTGTCTGATTATGAGGGTAACTTCTGATTGACTGCAGATATTTTGAGTTAAAAAGGAATTTATGGATAAAATCATGTCTCAAAGATTCACAAATACATGCAGTGAGAATAACATATTAATGTGGGCGTATACTGTCCATAATATATTTCATAATGTATTTGAACTTATATATTGAAAGGGTTTAGTAGAATTATGAATGTTTGCATCAGAAATGTATTTTAAAATCCTCCAACATGCATTTATTCATTCTGATAGAGATCTGACTCCGGAGAATGAAGAAGAAGCTCTCAATCTAAATTCAGCACAATGCGGAGGTTAAAAGTCGACGGGTTTCTTTCACGCTTGTAACCCCGTTTGTGTCTGTAATGTCAACTGCCCTCTGCATTTGTTTACTTCAGTTTCTGCCAACACAAATTATTTAGATTTCTTGGTGCAGAGGTGCTATGTGGTTGAAATGTAAGCTGTTTTGCGTCTTGCCAAGTTCAACCTAAATTTCACATTTTAACTGGCATATTGATAAGACTTTTCCCAGGATGCTTCACAGATACAGGAACTCATCAAGGGCCTCGCGGCGAAATTCTAATTGCCCCTGCACAGCCTACCAGAGAACCCCGTGAATAGTTTTGCATTTCAGAGTGTGTCACATTATGTATTAGTTTCTTATT
>OMNM01038346.1:0-10691 GCA_900302745.1 Parablennius parvicornis | reverse complement strand
GATAAAGTTAGAAAAAAAAATATACATTTCTATTTGGACAAGTAGTTTTACTCGAAGACTTTCTGATGCACGGCTGTGGAATGAACACACACACACACACACACACACACACACACACACACACACACACACACACACACACACACACACACGGACACACACAGACGTATACACACCCACCTCATATCCTTAACATGCAAACAGTCAGACAGCCCTGATAGCAAATAAAATGAAATCAACCTTGAATGGCAAAATCCTCTGTGAATACTTGTCTCCCCTTTACAAGTCAATTTCACATCATGTAGCTGTAGACACCTAAAGAGATCTGGGAATGATGAAGAAATAAAAGACAGCCAAGAATGGGAGGGGTTGCAGAGAGAAAGCTCAGAGACAAGAAAGAATGTGACAGAGAAACAGGAAAGGGTGAGAGCTGGGATCACGGGTTAAACTGGGGTTGAAATGTCATGCCAACTTCACTGATTCATAAGTACAACTGGCATGACTTGTGTTGCAGATTAGACTGAATTGTTATTCTAGCAGACAGCTTAGTGGGTTCAAGTACGTGGCATTACTTAAGGATGTTGTAGATTTAAAGTGTTTGGCTTTTTGTCAGGTTATCAAATGGAATAGTTGTTATCCCTTAAATGATGTGTGCTGGATTTTGACACAAACAAACCCCTTACCAGCCTTTTTTCCTTTTTTCTTATTTTTTTCTGGGAGCTCTACCGTGTTGTTATTGTGTCGGCCTTACCAAGTGAAATGAGATGTGGTGTATCAACTAATTTACTTTAGAATAATTTAACAGCCACGATAAAGAACAGAATGAGACAAAGGCATACTGATCATCTGATGAACAGCTGTAGACAGGATATTTCATTATAGTTATCAATATTTTCATACTTTATTGGTGTTGATGCAATATCTCCTGATTACTTTAATGGTGTTTATTGAAATTTAGCATATTTGTCACTCTGAGTCTAATTGGACTGATTTTAGTGGACAAAGGCCAAATGTCACTATGACCTCATGTCAGAAAAACTCACACACAGGATGCTCAAAAATCTTTGCAACGCAAATATTTCAGTAAGTTAAGGAAGTTATGATTCACAAAAAATAATAAGGAAAAGTTGGGAGGAAATTTGGAAATATTGTGAATCCTTGAAAATAATAAATATTTTAAAACAAGGTTTAAAGGCTTCATCTGTCTCAATATGCATTGATGAGTGTATTGAAAATACTGATGAATTCATGTTTCTCCTCTGACAATAGGTGGCAAAATATACTGTCAGTTTGTCATTATTGAACTTTTTGTGGTTGGCCAACAATGTCAGAAACCACAGCAGAAATCAATAGCGAGTGGAGACAGCATAACATGTGTCTCTGTATCTGTATTAAAACTAACACAGCCACACAGTTTTTATCAGGTTTACAGTGACCAGTAAGCTGGTCTTATAGGGACGTGTTAAAAGCATTATGTGAGGACAAGAATGTAATTCGGAATTTGAGTCCTAATCTACTAAGGTTTGGCTCATGTAAAAATAAAAAACTTCACACGTCTGAGAGCAGATCTAACAGGACCTACTCAGGATTGCATCTGACAAACTAATATCACAGGCACAATCGAGCAGGTTAGCCTTCATGAATATGGAATAAATCAATAAATCATGTCAACCAGTTTAAGCAAAATACAAAATACTGGGAGCAGAATATGTTAATACATTATTTGAAGACATGTAATGTGATTTGCTATGTCTGAAAATGTTTGCCATTTTTAACATGTTGGATTTTGAAAAGGATGTGCAAGATATTGTACATCTCAACCAATAAATCAATATCAGAAGCTTCTTCAGGACCACTTCATTGCTTGAGGATCTGGTGGCTCTGCAGGCTGGGCTATCTCACTGGGGTGTGTGGGTGTATGACTTTAGGGCCCTGGGGCTCGGTGCCTGCCCCTGTCCTCGGGGGGCTACTTGTCGTGGCGCCAGAAATGGTGGGGTCCTCCTCCCCGTGGGTCCTGTCATGGCATTCAGATACTGCCTTGGTTGCGGATCTCAGATCTGAGAGGGCCGGAGGTAGGGAGGCTAGTCCGCTCTGGAGAAGGGTGACGGTTATAGACAAGTGAGTGGGTGGGGGCTTGTTCATAGGGTTAGGGGGTTGGGCGAAGGAAGTGGCAGGGTGGTGGGGCTGGAGGGCTGAATTTGCGGACACAGGGCTGAGGTGGAGGGAGGGGTTGAGGTGCTCAGATTGGAGTGAATGGTTAGGTTATGTCGAGAGAGGGTGCAATTGGGCAGACAGTTGTCCATTGATGGGACCTCTGACCTTCCTGGTCTAGGGGAGGGATGGCTGGATCCTACTATACTCTGCTGCAGTGCTAGGTGTTCGGGAGGCATGGTTTGGGCCTGCTTGGCCTGTGTGCTGGAGGTGTCGCAATAGTCGCAGTTCCACCGTGCACAACGTCCCTGAGCGGAGTGGGCTGGGAAATTACGGTACAGCAAAAGATACGGTATGGGAAAAAGATGAAGTAATCGCCAACCCATGCTCCAGTTGAGCTGCAGAAGCAACTGACGCTAGCGAGAGGACGAGTAGGGCCATTGACCTATATAACTCGGAAGTTATATATAAGTCTATGAGCAGGAGTCTACTTCTAAATTTAAATGTGCTCGGTGTCTTCTCCTGCATTTTTTGTGTATTTGGTGAGTCACAGCGCCCCTAAAGGCCTGGCATATGAACTACATACATTTAAGGCTTGTGTTGAGCCATGTTAATAGTGACGTGTGGACAGAATTCTTTTTGAGAACCGGAAGAAAAAAGATTGTTTTGGTTAGTGTGGACTGGGCCTTGAATGATTTGTCTTTTATGCATATTTTTGTCATTCTACATTTGAGAAGCACTGGTTATCAACTGTTTTTGGTTTAGGATGTCTGTCTATATATAAAGTATAATTGTAACAATATCATCAGCGAGGTTACTCTGTCCCAACAACCTCCCCTGTGATATTTGGCAACCATGCCAGATTTCAATGAAGAACAGCAGGAGGATCATGATATTCTCCTGTTACGAGATCAAAAACTGCTGTGTTTTCGATAACCTCCTCCACCAAGACATTTACTCCCATTGTATTAACTTCATTTTGTGCGTGTGTGAGTTTTATTTAAGTATTCCATGATGAACACAGGCAATAACACACTGATTGAAATACACAAGGGTGTGCGTGATGCCACTTATGGTATTATTATTCTTAGCTATCCCCTACAAAATTCATCAAACCAAACAAGCAATCTATTTGCATGGATATGCAATTAAACATGCTTTATACAAGCTCGTAGTAGTTCAGACCCTTGGTGTTTAGTTCCAGAGCACAACACTATGCACTTTCCATCCAACTGCTCTGTGCTAATTCAAGGGAGAGTTAAATTTTCTTCCAGGTGTGTTAGTCCGAAAATGAAAAATATCTATTGCACTGACAACATGTTCCTCTTTATTTTCAAGTCTTCGTTTAAAACAATAATTATTTTTTTATCGTGTGATGTAACTACAGTGAGCAACTAGATCCTTTAACGCCTCCACAGAGTGACAGAGGACATTATTCAACCCTATTCACTGTTTGGGTGCCATTTTATCTTGATGACTGATTTGATGTATAAATTCATAAATAGGTTTTTATTCAATCATTGGATCATGGAGATCACATGCAGTATGTCAAACTCAATACCCAAGGGGCCAGATCTGGCCCTTGGGCCAATTATCTTTGGCCCGCATGATGACGTCTGATCATTATTAGAGTGGGCCGCACGCCTCTAATACACTACAAACCCACAATGCACTGTCAACGAATTTGCGCATCATTCGAGAGCCTGCCAGCGCGAGTCCTTGATCAGCATTCTTACCAAGCAACTGTCAGCTACTATTCTGTGCAAAAATGGTGAAACGAAAGGTGGACTTTGAAAACAGGGGTTTCCAACTCAGGTGGGAGGCAGAGTATATGTCCGTAGACATAAAAAGCAAAGCTGTTTGTCTTGTATCCGGATCGCTGTAATGAAAGAATATAACGTAAGATGACACTATGAAACAAAACCAGAAGACAGGTACAAACATCTGGACATGAAACAACGGCAGAAGAAAGTAGAAGAGATCAAAAGAAGTTTGATGTCACAGTAGACCATGCTTCCAAAAGCCAAATCAGAGTGAGGCTGTTCTAAAGGCTAGTTTTATTGTGGCAGCAGAAGTCGCAAAGTCAGCACGTCCCTTTAACGAAGGAGAATTTGTGAAAAAATTGCATGTTGAAAGTGTGCGACGTCTTGTGCCCTGAAAAAAGGCAAGTGTTTTCAAATGTGAGCCTGATCAGAAACACGGTTGCTGACCATGTGAATCAGCTTTCCACCGATATACAACAACAGCCGATGGAAAAGGGAAAAAAGTTTGTTGTATACTCCCTTGCTGTGGCTGAGAGCACCGGCACATCAGATATTGCCCACCTGTCAATTTTTATCCGCGGAGTTGACGTAACGGAAGAACTTTTGGCATTAAGATTGATGCATGGCGCAACTACCTTGTAAGATCTGTTTGAAGAGGTATCCAGGTGTGTTAGTGAAATGGAGCTGCATTGGGATAAACTTGTGGGATTGACAACAGATGGAGCGCCGGTAATGTGCATTCAAAGGAGTGGATTGGTGGGGAGGGTCTGGGAGAAGATGTGGGAGGAAAATGGCGCAGGTGACCTGCCGGCGTATCATTGCATCATACACCAGGAGTCAATGTGTTAAAATGCTTTGAGAATGGAACATGTAATGAGCACCATAACACGAGCTGTTAATTTCATAAAGCCAGAGGCTCAAATCACTGACAGTTCAAGTCTTTTCTGGAGGACTTAAATTCCGAATATGGTGACTTGCCATATCACACAGAGGTGCGGTGGCTAAGCCAAGGAAAAGGGTTGAAATGATGTTTCGTGTTGCGTGAGGAGATCTGCCAGTTCATACAAACCAGACGAAAAGACACAACGTGATAAAAAGTTTCTGTGTGAAGTGGCTTTTCTGTGTGATATCACGAGCCGTCTAAATGCGCTCAACCTGCAGTTTCAGGGGCGGGGCCATGTTATCACAGACATGTACGTTGCAGTAAAGACTTTTAAAAAAAAGTAGTGCCTGTGGGAGTCTCAGACGCTCCAAGAAAACCTGAGCCATTTCCCATGCTGCTAAACTATGAAAGAGAATGTCTCTCCCTCTGTGTTCCCAAGTACAGTTTGCGGAAAAACTCTGCATACTTGGTGCCGACTTCACACGGCGATTTGCAGACTTCGAAGCCCAAAAAAAGCAGGTTTCAGCTGTTCAGTAATCTATTTGCAACTGACGTGGAAAGCGTACTTCCAAACCTCCAAAATAGAGCTGATTGACCTCCAGTGTAATGATACACTTATAGCAAAGTATGAGTCTGTGGGAGCTGCACAGTTTCCACATTTCATCCCCGACACAATGCCCCAGCTGCGTACCCATGCTGCTCAAATGCTGTCTATGTTTGGCAGCACATTGAAGTCGTCTTACTGATCAACACCTTCACTCAATCCTGAGGATTTCCTCAGCTCAAAGCCTGACACCTAACATTGATGAATTTGCAAGATGAGACAACAAGTATCTGGCTCAGACAAGTGGGCATCCACCAGACCAGTAAACTGAGCTTTAAACCAAGTTGATAAACAATATTTCAGAGATTTTACTGAAGACTCTCAAGCTTATTTTTTTGTTTTGTTTTGTTTGTTGCAGAGTTGAATTGTTAAGACCAAAAGTACGTTTTGTTTTAGATTTAGATTCAAAAACTTCTAATGTTGTTTAATGTCAGTAACTCTGAAGTTTCCTTCCACCGCTTCACCCAAAGAAGGTTTGTCCACTTGCATTTGTTTCAGAGGCACAGATCCAGATTCCACCTCACTTCCTTCCACCCTCCGTTAATGCATGCTTCTTTTTTTTTTTCTTTATTGCTGCTACAGGAAATAATTTGTGGCTGTTGTTGCCCTGTAGAAAACTGTTGTCAGTTAAAAACTAATCCAGAAAAACTGCAAAAAGAGCTAGAAAATAAATGCAACTTGTTTTTCTTTTATTTAATGTTTAATGTTGTTTTATTTAGGAACAAACTGTCTTATAAATTTTGTCATTTCCAATTTCAATTTTGTTAGTTTCGGGTTCGATTCATGCAACAAGGTCATTTGCCAGGTCTCAATAAACATTGAACCACTCCGGCCCGAGACTTGTACAATTGTTTAAGAATTTGGCCCACTGTGTATTTGAGTCTGACACTCCTGGTGTAGACAATATAAAAACTCAGAGCAAAACAGAAATAGTGAGAGGCAGAGGAGAGATGCAGAATGAGAGACTGTGTTGTGTGGGAATGTGAGCAAACGAGAGGAGAAAAAAAGCTGTTAACTTTTTTTCATCCGATCATCCTCACACCCACTCATCTCTGTCTATTCAAAGAAAGACATAATTACAGCTTTGAGAATTTAGCCTCATAAGTTACTCGTTCTGTCACATTATTTACAATTCTCTCTCTCTCTCTCTCTCTCTCTCTCTCTCTCTCTCTCTCTCTCTCTATATCCCTCGGCAGGGGTTCACCCCTATAATCTAGTCTGTTAGGTCCAATCCATATTCCAAGTTATTATCACTCTCATTTGCTTATTAAGTGCTCCCTTGTTTTCTTCAAATAAAGTTATAATTAGAGATTTGGTGTCGGCAGCTTGAAATACTATCTCGTCTTTATGGAATCTTGGGTGGGATGAGAGGGAATCGTGTTTTATCATACTCGTGGAGTTAATGAGGATGTGCACAGCTTGATATTGTGTTTGTATGTGTGTGAGGGTGTGTGCGTGTTTTCTAATTACGTCTCTGTGACAGCTTTCTGGCCTCCAAAGTACCCGTATACTGTATACCCACTTGTGCTTTGTTTTCCAACTGATACATGTTAATGAAGTCAGTCACAGAAGAGGAAATAGACTGTCCGAGCTTCAACCATTGTTTGAGATAAAATATTTAAAACCATGGCATCGTCGTTCATTTTAATTTGATACATACAATGGTAAAGTTTAGCACAATATTGTACTTGATATTTCATCTATTACCTGCATAAATATAAGCTGACCAAAACGAGGTTTCATAATTTGATGGTTGCAGCTTTGAATACTAATCAGCAATGTTTCCTGAGGATGATCCACTGATCCATTCTTACCTTCTCGTGACCCACCCCGTGGGCCCAACCCTGTCTTTGAGAAAAAGCAGAGTAGAGTACATTAAGACACGCCCCAGCAACACACTGATTACATATGCTGGCTATGGTAATGAGCTGAGCTGGACAGTGGAAGACTGCTGCTGTTTATGGCAACTCATTATCTGGCCCATTGACCAGAACTGTTCTACACATCATAGAGCCGCGTGTCCTCTACACCTAGTCGACCATCACTCTCTCTGCTTGTCTGGGTGTGTGCGTGTGTGTGTGTGTGTGTGTGTGTGTGTGTGTGTGTGTGTGTGTGTGTGTGTTTTGCAACAAAATTTGTAAAAATGAAACGGGTTCCCTGTTGATCGTGCTTGTTTGTTATAAAGGCTAAAGGGTACTAAACAAAAATTATGAGGCAAGTTGCTTAATTTCCAGTACTCTAGAGGTTCGCATTTAGCATCCCTGTATTCAGATACGTTTAGTATACGTTTAGTATATCATGCACTTCCAAAAGCTTTTATTTAAATGTTCAGTACGAGAAATCGGAGTGAAGTGGGATCACAAGGTCTCTGGGTAAACAATGTCACATGCTGCGGTTTGACGCTGGTTAATATATACTCTAAAGCTTGGACCGATGTAATATTGGCAAACATGACACTCAGTGTTTTATTCATGTAAGAGGTACCACCCACGGCTGTGTTTACATGACGTTTTCAAGTGAAAACACAAAAACATTTACTATTTAGGGAGTCTAATTACAAGACAATGGTGCTCAGAATCACTGAAAAAGCAACTTTTTGAAAACGGTCTGACTCTGTCTCCATGTAGACAGAGGAAAATGCAATTTTTCTGAAATGCTGCTACTGCACATGTCCACTACAGCCAAAGAAAATACTTTATCTACAGTTGTACAAATAGATGGACAATCAGAACAATGGCTGCATCCGTGGTGTCATGACTCCCCGTCCATGTTCTCCTGGACTTGGTAGTTTTATTTTGACAGTCATCGTGATGATAATCCAACTTGGTCGTCTGTCCACGAGAATGTTTGTGTTCTCCCATTGTTAATATTTAGAGCGTTTTGTTCTCTGCTGCATGTGTGTGTGGTTTCATTACAAAAACACATGACAGCACCCACTAGTGGTCTTGCATGCTAACTACATATTTTTTCAGTGCTTTTGCCATTTTCATGAAAATATCCATGGTTTACACATTTTATGGTGTAAACGCAAAACTTTTCTGAAAACGAAAACACAAAAACGATGTGTTTTCAATCGAAACATCATGTAAATGAGGCTGAATGGTTCTGGGGAAGACGTTTAATTGTTTAGCTTCTTTGTTGCACAAATCCCGAGTTACCGCTCAAAAAAGCTCAGGATTTCCCTGAAATAATACATATTTTATGCCAGTACAAAAACTAACACAACATCAGAATTTCTCCTTCTTTAGACATCCCTACATTGCTCTTGTCGTTATTTTTTTCCACCACTAGAGGGAGACATACTTCCCTCTTTAGTAGCTGCATTTGTAACCTACGAAACTAGATCAGATCTACATTCTGAATAACGACTGACGGAGTGAAAGAGCTGCAGATTTGTCTGAAAAACCCGAGATCTGAGATTCTTTGAGAACTCTGCTCTTGCTTTTATTTCTCTGACTTCACTCTCAACCACCAACTGACGTGTAAACCAACAAACCATAACATCCAGATTGTAGAGCATCTTCCTCCCTGTTGAACTCAAGTGAATCAGTCATTAGCCTGACCCACGCAGTGCTGGCTGCTCCAGTAATGCTAATGCTAACGATAATAATAGAGCAATGTCGCCATTATTAACACAGGACATTACAAAGAGGGTAGAAGATACTGAGCACATTTCTTTCAAGAAGTAACTTGAGCTAGTTGTCATTCACTGGTCTCAGTTTTTTAAAAAGAAAGTGAGAGGAGCAGTTCCTTTAACTCTCCGTACATCACATGTTTGTGCCTCTTTAATTAAATTCATCAGACGGAGCTCGCTGGGAGCCAATCAGGAGCTGCGGCTCACCTCAGGGCCCGTGATCATAATGTATCCGATCAGTGTTTATCCAGCCCAGGGCCCGTTAAACGTGGCGTGACGTGGCTGTCAGTCATGGGAATAAACTGCCGATCTGCACCGAGGTCAGAGATCTGCTGGACTTCACGCTCCGTCGAGGGTCTGAGAGGAGACATTCTCTGCGCCTTAAATAAAACCTGCAAACACGATTTTCTTCCTGAACGTCAGCGATCTGAAGCGCATAAGAGCAGAGCTTTCACTGCAAGAGCGTGAAATGAGACTTAGAGCAGCTCGCAGGTCGTTTGTAGAAGAATAAAGGCCGGCTGTGTGAAGACGATCTGTTGCTTTTGTTTCTTCAGTTTTGTGGTTTTTTGACTCAATATTGCTTCAGTTCTTCATGAAGTGATTGTAGCTCAGAAGACTGACAAAGAATCCGCCACTTAAAAGAACGAAATAAATCCCAATAACGACAATCAAATTATTATCTAGTTGGAGAAGCATTTAAAATAAATGTCTATAGAGTCCGAGAAAAGCTGCTGGCTTTTGATTGGTCCTCTGAACGCCACCGGCCAATCAGAAACGCCCCTCCACTCAGCCAATCAGCTGCTTACCCTTGTTGCTAAGGTGATTCTCACGTGAGGCGGACACAATATGAAAAGAGTGTAAAACAGTTTGTTGATGTAAATACGTTACTTAATGTGAGCGACAGAATTTAAGACTTTTAAATACTTATTTAGTGTAATATAATGGTAACTGACTTACCTACAGTTAAGACATAAAACGTTACTGAAGGCCCGTTCACACGACAACATTGCTCTGAGTCACTGAAAATCAAATTTACTCCGACTCATGCTGCACATGCTCACTGCACTCGTAGTAACTGGTTCTGCCCACGCAGGGGAAGGAATCATTCACAACCATGAATGCGGTGTGTGATGTTCACTTGTGAATTTAACAGGGTTTCTCTAATATAGTGAACATTCACCATCATCTGGATCACAGACGCAGCTACATTCTACTTCCTACAAAGTGATACAGATGAAAACGACAAAGAAAGCATTTCAAAGGAGCTTCAGTGTTTACGTCTGTTTCCTGCATAGATGATTAAATAAAACAGCACCCACTTGTGGCCTTACAGCAAAATTACATCATCTTCAGCTTTTCTGACATTTCCATGTAAATGAACATTGTTTTCAAGATGGTTAAACGTGAGACGTTTCTTAAACCCAGAAGCGATGTATTTTCATTTGAAATGTTGTGTAAACGGATGTTTTCACTTCAAAACATCGTGCGAATGGGCACCCAAAACACAACCAAACGTTTTCACTGCAAATGTTGTGTAAATGGAAACCCAAAATGTTACTAACGTTTTCCATGTTCACTGAATAAAAACCGTCAGTTTACTGTCAGTTTCCACGTACTTCTCATCACTTTGTTTGTGTGAACGAGGTTGGTGTGATC
>OMNM01038345.1:0-10281 GCA_900302745.1 Parablennius parvicornis | reverse complement strand
ATGATATAATTATTTTTTTCAGTATCTGATCTGTATTGCTTTGTTTTCAAAGCAAAGAAAAAAAACATGGTGTTCATTATTTATATTTAATAGCTTTTTATATACCCTGCCTTAGTAAAAAAACTAAAAAACATGATTGAATTTACAACATAAATGTTGAAAAGTAGTGTCATATTCATGAAATCTTCAACACTGGCAGCCATACCTGAACCAAAACTAACAGTCTAGATAAACATTACACAATGTAGCCCCCACACTGGGTCCCCCTACTAAATTCCTTAACCAGACACTAACTACACTCAACCCTAGTCTTCAGTGGCATTGCTGAGTTTGCCAAGGGCCCTCCCAGGATACCACCCAAAATGGTAAAAAGGCCAAAAAGAAACTGCAGCAGAGCCTCTATTAGGGATTGCTGCTAAATCTAACAGAGGGGAACACCAGTGAAAACAATTTAACACATTTACCCGTTTATCTCCAAGCTCTGCACCTCCCAACTCAGTATACGTCTCCACCAAAGTGCATCAGCAGACCAACAATCCCTACCCAAAACACTGGCTACAGACGAGCCCACATGTCATGTTTCAGGAACTGGACAAAAGGTGGAGACACACTTGAGTTTTGCATTTTTAACAAAAATAATTTATTGATAAATTTAAAGACAACACAGACCACCACAAAAACAAACTAAACAGCGAAACAAAGAGTCCACAGGTGGGGCAGGACTTCCACCCCAGCTGAATTCCAGAGAGAGCCCCTGAGTGTTCCAGCGCTGAGGCTATCTGCTCCAGCCTCGCCACACTCCACCAGGTGCCAGTTATCAGCCTGATGAACTGGTTGATGAGCTGAACTAGCTGATCTGCTGGCTACAGGCCCTGGAGACCCTTCCAGCCGTCACAGTAGATTAAAAGTGGAAGTTTAACTTAAGAGTTACACCAAGAAGGGAATTCCCAAACCAAAAACCTTTGCAAAGTTCACCGCCATGCATAACTAAAGGTTAGTAAAAATCAGAGTTCTCTGACTGTTTGACAACTGTGTCACATTTCGGCTTTTGCAGAACTTGAGCGAGCGCACAGCAGAACTTGAGCACGGGCGTGGAGATATTGAGCGAGCGAGAGAGGCAGGTTGAGCACGTACGCTGCTGTCTGCCTGCGCACAGAGGAATAATCTTTGCAAGATCATGGAGAGAAACTGAGCGCAGACATGATTTTTGATCACTCAACATTAAGCTTTTCCTTGTATAATTTTAATTTGTCCTCAAAATACTATTTGTGCGCTCTCACAATTTATTTTTCTGCACTCAAAGTTTCCCATTGCTCGCTCAGAACTTTGGGACAAATGTAACCCCATAGGATAGGCTCTCCTGTGACTCTGAACAAGATATACGCAGTAAAGAAGATGGATGGATGGACATGGCTCGATTTGGGTGATACATTGATGTCCTTCAAAAATATGTCACAAAAAAAGTCCAAATTCAGTAACTAGGCATAAACACACAAATTGCATTTGATAGGTTAATCATTTTCTGCATTATCAGAAGTAGACTGCATTAACTGATGACAAATAAAGGAGAAATAGTGTACATTGCACCTTTTCTTATTATCTTCTTTTTTCTCTTTTCAAATACTCAAAATTATACCAATTTTATTGAATAATACTTCCTTACTAGTGCCGCTGCTAGCCACTTTCGTCAGGTTCATCTTTTATTAGGCATTATGGTTCACAGTAAGATACTGCTACACATGAGCTGTCAAATGTCTCCATCAATCCATTGATTGCCCAGAAAAATGCTATTGGAACTGGACCACACAGTGTGGTAATACAACAAAACAGACCGATTTCAGGCTTGGATGAGTATTTTTCTGTGTGGACCTCACATATTCTCTGACTGTGGGGGTTTTGTGGAAAAAAAAAAAACATTCAACTTTGCTTTGAATTCCTTTGCATTTCAGAATAACTGGTAACTCTTCTCTCTCTGTTTCGCCTGTGATGGATTGAATGTCTGTCCCGGCTATACCCTGCCTTCGCCCCCGTGTCACCTCATATCACCTCCGTGATCCCAACGGAATAAAATGGAATCAACTGTTGATATATGTGGTGGGACAATTAAACACAAATTGTTAAAAATGTCTCGACTCATGACAATATTTGTAAAAAATATATATAATTTTTGCTGTGACGTTGAAATTTGAAATACTCCAACAGCATTGACTGAGTTGATATATATTGCAGGTTTGAAAGCACATAGATGTTCATCCTCAACAAGAACACATGGTTTAAATCTACAGTGTGGGCGCTAAACCTCGCAGTGTCCTCAAATAAAATGTTGTAACATTTATTCTTTGTGCACATTTATTGATGCAGGTAGGTGTAATTGGAAGTCCTTAAATCATTAGAAATGATGGGAGAGAACACTGGGTTTAAACAAAAAAGTAAAATTATTTAATAAGGAAATATTTAGAAAATAATTCAACAGAAACAGAGAAAACATTAACTAACACTTTAATTCCTGCTTGTTTGTGGTGCTGATAAACTGCATGCGGCTTAAATAATAAAATATGGTTTGAACATACGATTTCATCACCCTGCACTTTATGACACTTTTTGGGAGCTTTTGGATGTTTTCTGTGTGACTTTGCATCTGGTGAGAAAATTTTACATTGAGATAGGCGTCCGTCCCACCTAAACACTAAATACTAACCGATCTTAACACAAATCACACTCTATCTATGTAAAGACACGAGATATACCTCACACATATATCAATGTTTGTTTTCACATCTTCTACATTGACATTTAATGTTGTTATGGATCTCTCTTCTGGCCCTGCTGTGTCTTTCCTAACCTCTCAGTGTGTCGTGTCCATTCAAAAAGCCTCTCAGCAGCCAACACGCCACACGGAGCCAGATTGACCCTTATCACCACCACAGCAGGTCCTGTCCACATCTGTGCTGCAGCATATGCCTTAATGCATCCCTGTTGTCTCTATAAAAGTTCCAGCATGTACTGATCCAGCAAGCAAACACATTAACCACCACCAGCATTTCCATCTGATGGAAGAGAGACAAGAAAGCTTTGCAGAACAGCCCCACGACTACTATTGGTACCCAGCTCGTACATAAGCCTTGTTTATGTGTTTTAGAGATAATGGTATGTACTGAGTCTTATTACCTGATCAAATGGCTGAACTCAGCCATTTTCCAGGTCATTTCACTGTTTTTTGCTTAGCTCAGATGATAATGGTGCATTTTGAATCTTGGTGTCCTTGAGGTCCAGGTTCATGCTGCAGCCATCCAGTGTGAGAGCTGAAACTCGTCCCCGAATTAAAGTGATAGCAGACAAATTGAAGCAGGTGGAAGAACCACAAGCTAAAATTTATTGAGGGTGTTTTTCCCCTGCATATATTTCTGCCCATCATCAAAATTAGCTTTCATATTTATTGTATAAATAAAGACATATTTTTGATCTAGCCAGCAATTAAGACATTTTTAAACTTTTGTCCATCTGTGTTAACGTCACCTTTATTACTGTCTTGTATGACAAAGTTGAAAGGTAGAACGCACATAGATGAATAGAATGGAATAGAATAGAATAGAATAGAATAGCATAGCACAGCATAGCATAGAATAGCATAGAATAGCATAGAATAGCATAGAATAGAATAGAATAGAATAGAATAGAATAGAATAGAATAGAATAGAATAGAATTGAATTGAATTGAATTGAATTGAATATAAATAATTTATTAATCTCAAAGGAAAATTCCTTGTAACACCAGGTGGAGTTACAAATTCTTATTAACACAGGAAGGGATAAATGTCTGTGGTGCTCTGTCGTGTACATTGGTGGTTTATTACTCTGTTGCTGAAGGAGCTCTTGCTGTTGACCATGACATCATGGAGGGGGGGAGAGACATTGCATGTCATGGGCCTTTCTGATGAGTTTTTGAACCTGTTTGTGTCGGCCACCCTAATTAACCATACTGACACACTACTAAAACACACCACTCCTTGAATGGTGATGGCCAAATGGACAATCACAACCTGTAAAGTATTAGACATTAAATGTGATAGAGACCACCAGTCTTAAAATATATCATATGTGAGAAGACAATATCTTGGTTTGGTATAGTTCCATTGTCATGTGTAACACTGTGATCTCAGACTATCATAATAAGAACCGGCCAAAGCCTTGTGGCTTGTGACTTGGAGCTCAATTGTGGTGGAAATGGATAAGTGCACAGAGTGGAAGACCAAGGAATACAAAGAGACCAGCATTACATTGCTTTTGCATTTTTTGTTGTTGTTGGAGTTGACCAGTTATTCATCACAAAGCCCAATTTGCTCTTTAGTGGGCCAGACCGGTAAGATGACATGATAATAGTATATAAATAAACTATAAAAAACCTTATAGAAAAAAACCCCAACAAACTGTTGCACTTTGTTTCCATCATTCACAGTACATTACAAAAAATAAATAAATAAATAAAACTTACAGTGATCAGTCTGCCCGAGTATAGGCCCATCAGGCAAAGGCTGGTTTTGGCTCGAAGTCTGAATGTTTGACACCCCTGAACGAGACATTTGATCTGTTTCTTGTTATTAGCATGACTAGCAGAGATCTGCTAGTTATATTCAGTGCATCAAAATCAAATTGCATACAAATCCACTAATATTTCAATCAAAATCAGAAATGAATGTGGCACTGAAGGCGTAAAGATCATTAAATAACCCTAATGCTCAAATAGCAAATTAACAGCAAAGACAACATATTTATCTTTTGTAGCTATGTCAAATTTTAAAGCTCTTTGGAAGACTGTAAGTAGTAGCAAAACATAGATAATGTAAAACATATGGGAAACGGGCAGCAACAAATAGCAACTATAATTATATAACAAGCAGATTATACATTTTCTGTGTTTAACAACTGAAAGGAAACTTTGAGGAGGGTATAAATATTATAACATCTCATTAACAGTAATGTCGGTTGTGATTGTTTAC
Organism: Parablennius parvicornis; assembly: GCA_900302745.1. Classification (NCBI taxonomy): domain Eukaryota; kingdom Metazoa; phylum Chordata; class Actinopteri; order Blenniiformes; family Blenniidae; genus Parablennius; species Parablennius parvicornis. Next base: position 5,284 of record OMNM01038345.1, on the reverse strand, counting down.
ATTTTACTCTGCAATTACAATTGAATCACAGCAGACATACCACACAATGTACTGAATCAATGTTGGAAAGAGATTATTTTCTATAATTTGCTCAGTGAATGTTCGACAGTTTGATCTACACATTTTCTGAAATAAACCACATGTGTTGTGGTAGTGTTGAATAGATTTTAGGGCCCAAGTAATGTTTGTGTTTTTCCTCCAAATTGCAGTCAAACAGATCAATAACTTATAGTGATATTGTCAAAATCTGAGGATGTTATCAAAATTGGTAAAGTTCAAGATATGCAAAATAGTTTTCCACTTTTTAGATAATGTTAAAAAATGCCCCCTTTGCTGTTACTATACTATGTATATGTGAATATCCTTGTTGTTTTTTTACATGATAACAGAAACATAATTATTTTTCATAAGGGGGAATATTGCTTTTCACTAAATGCTGTTCAGGCTCATATGAACTTCTAGCTACATCGATTCGGTTGCAGATTAAATTAAACTTTTAAACCTTTAAGGAAGAAATAAATGTATGCTATACAGAATTACAAATGCCATTTGGGGTCACTTAAACCACAGGAGACTATGCATTGTACTGTAATGTAATTACAGCAACTATGGAATTGCCTACAGGGTTTTACAAAAAGCCACTTCTTCAAATGCAGCCCTTTAAAGACCCTTTAAAATCAATTTGTAGAAAGCAGGTCATAATATTATTTCACTCTAATGAAATAAGAAGAGCATCTTCTGGAGTGAATCCCGCCTGCTAGTTAGAGAGGTTAAAGAAATCACATGCCTCTCTAATACATTTCTAAATCAGCACTGCCAGGAAGAATGTTCCTGTACACTGGAAAGCTTTAAAACAACTGCCTCACGATGTTTCAGGGTGTCATTTTTTTACATATAACATATTTAAACAAAAATAGTTAAGCTATATTTATACAAAAACTGAGCTTGTGACGCATCAAAGAACAGTGACTCCGCTGTTATATTTAGTAATTTTTTTTCACTATCAGTCCACTTTAAGCTTTTTGTTAACATTTCATGAGCTCAGGACGAACACCATCTTTCTCTAGCATCGATAAACTTACAATAGCTGCCTCCTGTTAGTCACTGATGGTCTGCTGGCCACCCCAATCTAGTTTGAATACATGAGAATGAGAACTGAATTTGAATAGTCTGCTCATGCACTTAAAAACAACATCCAATGAGTATAAAGCGAAAGGCTTCCCTTTTTATTTTTAGGCTTTTGGTGATGAATTATTCAAAAAAGATTGATACTTCGACTTAGAATTTGCTTTATTCCTTCAACACTGTGGGTTCACAGATAACTTGCCTGATCTAATCTAAATTTCTACTGAAAACTCATCTTTAAGTATGAATTCTTCTTTTTTTTTTTTTCTCTTGAAAATGCTTGGATTTCGTCCTCACAAGGACAGGCTGAAAGTGCACGTCCACACTCAGACAGGTGTTCAGGACATAACGGGACACAAGTCTGAAATATCAGTGATGTGGATTCATATTGTTCCTATGCACCTCAGGCCAAGGCATACAGTGATATTTTTATACAAGGCCTTGTTTGCTACTAGGAGGAAAGAATAGCTATAGTAATCATGTCTGTTTCTTTGGTTTTCTTTCCTTTTGGTTATAAACCATCGAGGGGAAATTATTAATGAAAGGGGGGAAAAAAAAAAAGCATGGCATCTCACATTCAGAGAAGACTAGCCGAGTGCTTAAAGATTAGTTCCGTGCAGCAGTATCCATGTATTCGCGACACAAACACACACACACTTCTTGCCTTAGAATATAAAGTTTATGACAAATGATGCCGAAGGCACATGTGTTCTGGACTACAGAGAGATGAAAGCATGGCCATGCCTGAAATCACCATGAAAACGCTGTTTGGAGTCTTTGATTTTGAAGTGGCAAAAGCAGGCGGTGGAGAGACACGGACACTCTTCTTCGGTGCAGACCCTTATTAGTACCAAACACACAGACAAGCTCACACTGGAGGCTGTGTTATGTATTACTACTAGGACTCTTCCTTTCCCGTCAGTCTTATTGGGATAATGTACATTTTGGAATCAAAGGACATAAATAAGTCGAATAAAGTGGCACTTGGAAGTAATGACAACCACATGGAAAGGTGATCTATATGTGTTCTTCTCTCGGCAGTGGCCGAGTGCCACAGTACTTCTACAGTCTCCCTGACTGCTCTGTAACGTATGACTTCTTTCTTGTCTTCTTCACAGGTTTTCAACTACAAAGCAACAGCCCGGGCGTTTTTTACCGCCTCTTATCGGATTTGACCCTTGCCGCAGGAGTGGAACATCAACTCGTAGATCCGATACTTATCCACCAAAAGGCAAGAAAACAAAGCTTTGTTGCTCTTCTGTGCTTGGATTAGTGGCATTCTTTAAAGATTTAGGTGTTTGAAATGCATGCTTTCTGGCTTTGGTTTTCACCCCCAACAGAAAACTGCAGGCTTCTGTGGTGGGATACTTTAGTGCAAAATTGTTTTATATCAGGGTAAATCTGACCCCAATGAATCGAAAAATGATTCCCACTGAATTCAACTGAAGCTTGTTTGAGAACAGACACATCTTCAGTCCTGATCATATCAATTGCTATGCAGCTATACAACTTTGGTAAATATTTTTTGTGTTTTTTTTTTTTTTTTTCAATTTTAGAATTTTCCATCTTGCTTGTTTAACCACATCATAAGAGATGGTTGTTGCGACGTCTGGGCGAGCTGTGTAAGACGCACAAAGCAAAGCAGGAGTGTTCTTCAACAGATGTTTTTAATTCAGTGTTCCCCATTGCTTACAAAATCAATTCAGGCTGTATTGCAAGATAAAACATTTTAAAAAAAATTATAAAGAGGAAAAACAACAACCAATATGATAGCTACTCAAGAAGGATGAAAGGAAACTCAGCCCATGACAACGTACCTATCAAGAGAATGAGTCTGCTTTACTTCAAGATTCTTAAAATAGACTTACCTACAAATTAACCAACGACTATTCAACACCATTGCACTCACCAAAATCCTAAATAATGGAAATCGGGGAAGTTAATAACGATAAATAGGATTTGTGCTCCATCTAGGGTCTTCACATATGGTACATGTCATTGAATTTACCATAAAATGATTAAGGATCTTATTCTTGCTGTTTGGTAGTCAGCCATGGAACCTGCTAATGAGCTGAAGTGAACACACAGGGCAAATGAACAAACAATAAGAACAAGCGATGTATATGTCTTGTGATGTTTAGGCCCAATAGGTCAGTATGTGCATAATGTTTTTTTACAACAAATTAAACAACAACTGAACAAGCTAGAATGCCAAAACATGCACTGACTAATGTTACTCCAACCCAACACAAAGGCCAGGGCCCTGGAACAAAGAGAAGACTTTCAACCCACTCATAAGGCACAGTAACAGTTGGTCAGATAGAAATGCTTAATTATGTACTATTGTAAAACGTAGATGAAAAGCCACTGTGGAAGAAATACTTCCTTCCACTTATACTGTAACTCTTAATAATCGTAAAATTGTAAAAAAAACAAAAACAATATGCAACTTTTTGCAAAGAGTTCTCAAGGTGGAATTATTTTCGAATGCTCTGACTCCATCTCTTTAAACAAGAGAAAATGCTACTTTTTGAAAACACTCGAGCTCAGTCTCGTGGTGAAAGGAAATGTTCTGAAAGGCATGCGCACCAAGGCTGTAGTAAATACGTAGGATGGGTATGTCCATGTATTCACCATTGGTAATGTTTGTAGTGTATTCTTCTCTGTGATCATGTGTGTTTAGTTACATTACAAAAACAACCAACAGTGCCAACTCATGGCCTGACATCTCTATCATTTGCAGTGGTTATGCAGTTACTGATAAAACGGACATCATTTTCTAAATGTTGCCATGTAAACGTGAACGTTTTCCAAAACAAAACCACAAAACCGATGAATTTTCTCTTTAAATGTCATGGTGGAAATGTAGATTCAATGTTGACACTAAAGTTGAAAAGTTATGAAATGAGGACATCAGCAAATCTTTGACCTCTTGGGCTCATGAATACCGGCATGTATCTTTAAATCGATGCATTAAATGATTTCCTGTTTGTATTAGTTTTGATGAAAGTTATTAAATTAAAAACACTAGAATCAATAAAATCCATTGGGTATAATGTATGGTATTTAAGCTCTTTGATTCATCACTGAAAAATGAAGTGCCTGAAGAGCTTTTGTGGACAGCAGTGGAATGACAAAGTGACACACTGCTGATGGAGTGCATAACCCTTTCCTGCAATCACTCTTATGGAATAGGCACATTAATCAACAACTGAAAAACCTAATGGAAACACGCAAATGCATGTTCATCACCATCTGGAACACATGGCAACTTACTTAACCTATATGCCAATAGCTGATGCCCACCCATGCTATTTAATTATGTTGCTTAGCAACATACGGGGCCTTTGGAGAACCGTCGCGGGAGTTTGCACGTAGCTATCAAAAAGCAAAGGGCTTTTCAAATATCTAATAAGACCAAGACGTCATCGATTAGATGCACCTCCAAGCAGCTCGGCAGAAAGATTAATAATAAAATGCAGATTATTCACAGTCTTCTCTTACTGCTTGCTCCCTGCTTCTTTGAAGTATGACTCTCTTTATGTCTTTGATTAGCATGCATAATTACAGCAAGACACAATATACACTGCCTCAGTCCACAAAGATTTATGAATATCTAAATTAAAGCCGAGGTGCAGAGCGCAGTAAACAGTCCGCTCAACCACTTTATGTGTGATGCACAATGAGTTTTAAATCTTTAGTCTCAGCTCGAAAGACACGGGCAGTAATGTCATGTCCCCTGATGATAAATGCTCGGAGCAGATAAACATAACTGAGGAGAACAAGGAAATTATGTCATGACATCAAGCATGAGTAAGATTAATACAAGGACAGATGCAGTAAGGTTCACTCTTCTCTCTCTCTCTCTCTCTCTCTCTCTCTCTCTCTCTCTCTCTCTCTCTATCTCTCTCTCTCTCTCTCTCCTGTAAAACTCACAGCCGCAGTTTTACCTTTCAGGCCAGAATGTCTTTACTTCACCCGACTGAGTAACTGAAAGCAGGCTTGATGAGATCTGAGGGGGGGCTGAAGGGCATGCCCGTGTCACTGCCATTAATCTGGAGTTCACAATAGCTTCCTCCAGCCCAGTGGAGTGGATCATTGTAGCCACGCAGCTTCGAGCTCCAGCAAGAGCTGACACATCCATGCACCAACACACACC
>OMNM01038344.1:0-10671 GCA_900302745.1 Parablennius parvicornis | reverse complement strand
GCCGGCTGACACATGAGCAGGACTCTGCTCCATCACCGCATCGCACCGCTCCGAGCTGCGCGCCTCACGCACCAATCCCTCACGGATTAATCGCCACTCATCGGTAGGTGCTCACGCTCTTTTTCATGCGCGCGCGTGTGTGTGGTGTTTGTTTATGCGGTGCATTCAGAGTGGGCACTTCAGGGGTGCGAGCCACAGGTGTGCTGGGAAAAAAAAAAAAAAAAAAAAAAGGTAAGTGGACTCCCGGGTGCGTTCAGTCTCCAGCAAAGCGCGTGCCACCGTCTCCCATATTATAAAGTGTATATGATGTACGTGCGTGACCTGCCCCGCTCCCACCGGGAGGCGCGCGCCTTCTCTGTGCGCTCCGGACGCACATCTGTGCGCCACACCTGTGCGCTGCTTTGACCTGTCAGCTCAATTAAACGAAGGAAGAAAACGTTGCTCGCGGGCTGATTTACGTCCACATACAGATCTGCGTGCGGGGTTTTCGTCCTCCTCCTCCGCTCGGAGATGTAATTGCGTTGCGCCGTTCGGTTCCAGAGGAAACAAGTGCAGCGAAGCTCTCCCGGGTCTCCAACAGGTCAGTGCCCGTCTTCCTCTGTTAGATCTGCAGGGATGATGCTTGCGACCGCTGCTCTCTGCACCAAGTGTTTTCTAACCAACGCTGAGGTCAGGAGTTCACCCTCCATCCCCCAACTCCGTTTCTACTCTAATCACTCCACGGCTCTATTTGTGCAAAATCTAAAGGAGCAGTTCAGTTTGGCCACACTGATCAAATGCTTCTTCTCTGCACCAATAAGTGCATTTAATAGTCACTCTTTGGATGTTCTAATCTGGTTTTACTTGCACAAGTCTTCTGAAAACAGCAGAAAATGAACTGTAAATCAATTCTTCACAGCATTTATGTTACTGATTTGCATTAACTTGATAATGATATGTACTGTGAGAGCTGCACATAATTAGATGGACATTTGTTTGCTCTAAACACGTAAGTATCTGATGTCAATGTGTTCATCTTTTTCATCTGTGTTTCTTTCATCAGCTGTGCCACAGTATAATAAGTTATTTTTGTGCTTTTGGCCTGTTGCCATGAGGTACAGTGTAAAGTTTGAAACACAAGTTATCTTTTACCATGTTTCTTGTGGTTGTTTACCTTCCACGTGCCTCTTCAAGACTGTGATCATCACCTCTGTTCGTTCCAAACGGTCCCTGGTTCAGGCGGTTCAGTGTTGCACTGTGGCCGGGACTATTAAATTTCGATGCATCAGTTCTCTCTGTGCCTCACCGCTCCACTCATTGTGCTCCCTTATCACCTTCGCTGTCCTCCAGAGAGACTGACATGATGCCGAGGAGCTGCAACAAAGAGCAGCAGAGGGATGCTGATAATGAGCAAGGTGAAGGAGAAACGTGTCAGAATGACCGCTTTTGTCAGGAATAAAGGTTGTACGAGCGGTTTGAGGCGAGAATAAGTGGCAGTGTGAGAGTTGTGATGATGACGATGATGGAAACAGCACATGATGAAGGAGTAGTGGTCCCTGAACTAAAGCAGAGCAGAGAGAGCTGCCTGCTGCAGCTGGAGTCAGGATTACACCAGCTGAGGTGTATTTCCTTTCATCTTTAGCTGACTTGCAGATGTAAAAAATGTGTGAGCGTGTGTGTGTGTGTGTGTGTGTGTGTGTGTGTGTGTGTGTGTGTGTGTGTGTGTGAGTCAGACACTGGGACATGGTTCTTATTACAGGCTTGCATCACTTATGAATCTGCAGCTTCTCTGATGTGCCTGCTCTGCATTTAGCAGCTACAAACTGACTGTGTGTCCAGGAACAGACTGGAGGAATTCATTGCATTGAAAAGCTGTTGGAGATGAAAAACCTTCCTCTGGTGAAGCTCAAGAGTTTGTGCCTTCTACCTGCTTCTCTTACCCTGTTAAGCTTTCTTTCTGTTTTTGAAGTTTTCTTGTTATAATCATCTCTTTGAGGGTTTTGCATGCATACATACATTTTTTTAAATGCATTCCATACGTGTTAAAACTATAGAATTAAACAAAATGCACATGTTTAGAAAAAAGTAAGGAAAAACACACATACCTAGGGGCAATATAGGGTCCCCAATTAACATCACAAGCATGTTTATTGGACCCGGAGGTAACCCTCCCACACACGGGGAGAACATGCAAACTCCACACAAATAAGCCTGGTACTTAAACCCCTGTAATGCACAACTGCCGACCACTGCTCTACCATGTGGCCCAAAATAAATAACAGGTTATGTATATGATAAATATGGTTTTTGCTCAGTTTTATATCATTTATCATTCATTCTCTGAAAACAAAGCCCCTCTAATGTATCTATTTATAATCTAAATGCATCTCAATTAATAAGAAACAGCAAAAAATATTTTTCCAGGCTAAACTTTGCTAGCATGCGAGGATTTGCATAAATAAACATCTTTTAAGATTTTCAAATAATAATCTTGGGAAGTCCTATTGATCTGAGATGAGCGTTTGCAGCAACACCTGTTTCTACAATTATCCCTTGACACCAGGCAGTGTTACTGACTTCGATTACGTCGAACGTCAACAGATTATTGGCTGTTACTTGCTTCCAGCCAGTTCCTGAGTTCACAGAAACTACTGAGAGTACAGCAAAACAAATCTCTAAACGTTCATCTGGTGGCTCATAACTTATTTCAAAGTGACTCCCGTATAAAATTTGCCAATACAAACACCTCTGGATGGTGCAATGAATCTCTTTGTTTCAGTCCGTTCTGAGAATGATAATTTAAAGAGGAAACACAAGCCGACTCTGGCATATTGACCTCATCATTGACTGAAGCTCACAGCAACTACTTGCTAATGACGAGCTGCCAGACTGAGAGCTGCTGCCGATCACAACACGACGGAAGAAATAACATCGTATACAGCTCACATACTGTAAATTCTGTTGCAAAAGTTGTTTTAGGACTCTTGAGACAGTTTGCTACTGAATTTAGTATTATTGGCGGACATTCCAAAGCTGAATGATTTATGATGCAGACTAAATTTTGTATTACTTCTAATGTTTTTACTCACTCAAACATGAGTCTATAGGAATTAAACATTTAGCAAGTGGCAAATTCCAAATACAGATCTATGACTGCTCTGCAAAGACTTTTAAAAAATGAATGGAAGTGGGTTAGATTAGGACGCTCGGGCTTTGTTGTGATTTGGAATTCTCCTACAAACGATTCCCATTGAATTTCTGATGTTCTCCAGCGATTCCAGTGTGGTGAGTCACTGTGAGTCAGTGGATAAAAACAACCTCCATCTACTTCTCAGCACCCTTGTTAACAAATTTAATGACGATGCAACAATGTGCTTATAAACATCTACTGTGACATCAGTCATGTAACCCTCGTCCTGGGTCGGTTCCTCCCGATGCGATTCTGCCGTTTCATCTCGACTTATTTCCCCCGTGCAGTGGAAAGTCTCATCTGTGGCTCATTTCATCAAGCGGGCTGGTTGGTGCATTCGCACGGCACAGATCTAATTCTCTCCCGGTTGTGATCACTTCTTCAGATCTGGTTTAACTCCTCTAGTTGATTTACACCGATTATTATGGAAGAGGTGTGCCAAACACATTTCATTTCAGGGTTCATATGGCCCAATTTCCTCTTGGGTCGGCCAGACCGGTAATGTATTTGAATTTAATCTACTTGATGAAAATGTCTATAGTTTCACAAAAAAAAAAAACTATTTCTACTTATACTGACTACAATCTTTACGTAAAACCATTTTTTATGAAACCTTCTTGAGCAAAATACAGTGAAATGTTCAAAAAAACTTCTTCTGTAACTGTTGCATCATGGGTGTTTTTACAAACACCCCCAGACAGCCTGGCTTTGAGGCTTGTTTGATAGCAATGAGCGAGCTATCTTTCACATTCAATGTCAAATCAACGTTCTCTTTGAAAGTTGGACAATTTTCTTGGTTTGGCGTTCCAGATTTTGCCCACAGGCCTTATGTTTGACATCCCCTGAAAGGAAATGAAGTGATGGAGTGGATCTGTGGGTGCACTCAACATCACTGCAGATGCCTCCATGTTTACTGTCAGAGGATGTTTTGCTCCAGTAAGTTTAATGTATTACCACTGATTAAGAGGTGATGTTTGACTGTTGAACTCTGTCATCGTATCCTTTGGTCGCACATTCCTACCAAAATAAAAGTGCCCCTATATGTAAATAAGTGATGTATTCTTCTTTTATTAAAATTGATCTGGGGATTTTGCTGCTCTCAGGTTGTCAAACTCTTAAGACACTTTTCTTGTATCTCGAGTCAATCCAGGAAAAGTGCCCAAAGGCTTTCACTTTGAATGTTGATGTTTGCTTGTGTCCACTAGAATTTGGGGTCACTGGGGACGGGTGTGGCTTGATCTGGTAGAGTTGTCGACTTCCAATCCGCTGGTTGCAGGTTCAATTCCTCATCTCTCCGTGTCCACATGTAGAAGTGTCCTTGGATGAATGGATGAATGTGACTGACAGTATGAAGCTCTTTGGTGGCTGTTCAAGCAGGAGAAAAGTGCTGTATAAGTGAAATACATTTACCATGCAATGTTGTGCCTCCTAGCAGATAGAAACACCTTTGAGGGTCAATGGATAACTGGAATACCATGGGCTGAACCAGAAAGGAGAAAGGATATTGTGCAATCTCCATAGAAAGGTCCCTCTGGACCGCACTGACCACTGCAGCCCTAAGTTGTATCGTTGAATGCAGAACTGGATCAACAGTTTTGGGTTTTATCCCACGAGAGTGTCGAGCCTCTTGAGCTGGAGCTGAAATATTGGCCGAGGGAACCACGATCAGTGCTCACGTCACTGTCTTCTCCCTTGAAGAAAAGAAGGTAAAAACAGCAGGTACCAAGAGTAAAACACGAGGAAGAAGACTGCTGCAAAGTCTCCCCGCAGCTACATGGATGATGAATCCCATATTTTTCTTCTAGAGAAGTCGAGCTGTCTACTTAGCATGTGTAGAGATGAGACGGAGTGAAGCCGACCTGCCAGAGAGAATCAGATAAAAACGGTGCTGTGAGACAGCGAACAGATGAATCGCATGACCCGGGGCGGATTCAAAATTTGTTCACTAAGAACCTGCAGTTTTATTTCAAGAGTTTTGGATTGTAGCAGCTCCACTCTGACACTCTTGGTCCCAAATGTTGATGGAGACCAAATCTCAGCAAAAAGATGGGTTATTTAGCTTTTATTCTTTTGGGGATGTAAACCTGATGGGTCCTGGATGTTTTAATGTGGGAAAATACTTCCTTTTATACATTTGTTTGGATTTAGACAAAAACTTGTACACTCAGTAAACAGACAAAACTTTGATGGTATGAAATAAGAAGTACAAATGCTTCACTGTGAATTTCAAAGCGACTTCAGTTTCTGTAACTGGACAAGGGTTATTGTAGTGGTTAGTGGTTTTTTTGCCTCACAGCAAGATAACTTGGGGTTTGATTCCAGTCTGGCCTTCCTGTGGCGCTGTTTACATAACAAGGCTTCAAGTGAAAAATCATTTGTTTTTGTTTCAGAAAAGTTTCATGTTTACATGTTTTACGATGTTGGTTTACAGAGAACTGCTGAAAATGCTGTTGTGTTCATATTGCGCCACTAGTGGTTGGGGGTTTATATTGAAACCACACACACATGCACAGAGGACAATATGCTATAAACGTTTACAACGGGAGTACATGGACATTCGTATGGACAGATAACAAAGTTGGGTTGTTAACCGTATTGAGTTTGCATGTTCTAATTGTGGCAGTGAGGGTTTTTTTTTCTTCAGATACTATTAGGTTATGTAGGGACTCTGAGTTGTCTGTTAGTGTAAATGATTTTGTGTAAGCACATCATGTGGATGAGTGCACAGATGCTCACAGGTCAGAGAAGCAAACTTGTGACTGGAAGGTTTCTGGTTAGAATTTTCCTTCCAAGAATTAAAATGTCCAAGCTGGAGTTTTCGGCTTCACTGTTGCACATGTATTGTTGAAGACTGAAGATACCTAAAGATCCTACTCAATAGGAAGTTGGATTATGGGGGCAAAAACCATACATGCAAACTCTTCCCAGAATGCCTGACCTGGATTCAAAGTGTGGTTTTATCACCTTGAGGTGAGAGTGCTAACCACTGCACCGCAGCTGTAATTGTCTCCATTCTACATGCCATAAAAATCTTCTGGCAACTTATTTTTGCTTAGTAACCAGATAAGTTTATTTGATTGTGCTTTAAAAACATGCGGTCAGTGGAAAGCTGCTACTGTGCTTCTCCATCCGTCACACGCCGACCAAAACAACATACAAGCGCATTTCCCGAACCTTTGGCATTTCTTGTGTTTTGTCTGCTCAAAGCAATTCCTTTTCCAAAATGAGGAACACAAGTCTTGGCAAAGGGAAAGCAGCTGGTTTCCAGGGCTGGAGTTTCCACTCGCACATGCACACGTACAGTCGGAGACGTATATACAGGGGAGAAGAACTGGCAAAGGGCTGCCACCGTGGACGACTGGGCCGTCAGCCAAGGGCCGCAGTTTACTTGAGGAAACCATCAGCTCTGTGGCCCAGGACTAAAGAATGTCTGTCTCTTTGCTCCAGCCAGGCCTGCCTGCTTCTCCGCTCTTCTTTGGAACATATAACTCCATATCCGTAGATGTGGTGACCCAGATGGAATCATGCAATCTCTCTCTCTCTCTCTCTTTTTATTTTTTGTAGTTTGTTTGTTTGTTTGACCCATCAGTCAACTCCTTAATGGCCTGTGAAATTGTTTGGAACAGTTGCTTTCCTGTCTGTACTTGCTACCCTGCAACAGTAGCTGGGTCGACCCGATTTCACACTCCTCTCCGCCCAATTCATGTTCCTAATTAATGTAAGAAAGCTGCGGCACGAGGTTCAGATTAATAACCGGATCGTAATGGATTCCAGGTACCTCCCTGGCACCGTGGCACACATCTGCTGGCGCTCTGTGTCATAACTCTTCTTCCTTCTTCTGTGGATTAATGTGATCCAGGCGGAGGAAACGCAGGCAAACATTCTCCACTACCTGAGCATCCACGTGCCACCGCGGCCGTTTGGAAGCCAACATTAAAATCATACAACTTAGCCGCACACTCCAGACCGCGTTTCGTTTGGATCCCGAAAGTCCAATTTAGATCAAAGCGCTGAGAAGAGGGTGTAGTGTAGTATACACCCAATGGAGCTTTTGTTTATCCTCCTTTTGATTTGCAGTAATCGAATTTAGCACCTCTGCAGACAAAGGAAGGTTTCAAAAGGGCCCGAGTGTGCGTTAACAGTTGTTTGTTAAAATGAACTGACAGTTGTCCGTCATCGGTTTCTATGGCTTGTGATGGATTAGCTGTAGTTTGTTTTCTGTGGTTTCTTTTGTTTGAATAAACGGCTTTTTCAACCTGTTATTGTGTTGGTTTTACGTTGTTTTCTGAAAACGGTTTCTTCACTTTTGTCATGTGAACGTATTTGAAATTGGATGAATGGGAATTGACTCCCAAGATGGTTGCATTATATGTATTGGTGTATTAGTATTTATTTAAATTTATGATGGACACATTTTATTTGGTGGTCACATTACTGTTAAGCACAAACGCAACATTGGGTAATAGGTTTTTTGTTGTTGTTTTTTTGTTTTGATGCACCCTGAGTGTAAGTTTTAGTCCCTAGTGTTACAGTTGTTTGGGCTTAGTGGTCAGTTTTGTGGCTTGTTGTCTCTCCTCAGAGTTAAAATATCTGTGGTTGGAGTCCAGTTTGGGGCTTTTCTGTGTGTGCTTTGCGTGTGTGCGTGCGTGTGTGTGTGTACCTGGTGATACACCTGTCCTCTAGTGACCCTGGACTGGATAAAGCGGTGCAGCAGATGGATGTTTTTGACTGGTTTGTGTTGTTTACCATAACTCTGTATTGCAAATAAAGCTGTCACCAAACAGCAGGCTGGATTCAAAGTAGAGGAACAACAGTCATTTCTATCTGGCAAGTCTGCAAAGGCTGCAGGTGTGTGTGATCCTCAAAACACAGTTTATTATTTCTTAAGCGAGGAAAGTTTTCTGTCCCGAAATAGTTTGTTTTCTTTGATTAAGGTCTCCGGAGGCTCTCGGCTTCCTGTCCTTTCACCCTGCCAGCCCTTGAAACTGCTCTCGATTCACTTTCCAGTTAGAGCAATCCTCAGGTACGTGGAGCTTGTTTACAGCTGGAAATCTTCTCCACAGATTCCCGTCGTTCACACGGAGCAGACTTCGACCCTGAATACAGATCGAGGCAGTTTGCAGCATTGAGTGTGTGTGTGGAGCTGCTGCATGGCTCTTTATACAACAAGCCAAGAATGTCTCAGTAGTCATTTGTCGTCTCTAACTAGAATCAGAAGCGGCATGAAGCTGTCGACAGAGATAAAGGAGCATGTCTGCGCACTGAAAACTGCAGATCTCAACATGATACCACTGTGCTGACCCTGCATTCACGGTGGAGGAACACACACATGGTGTACTTGGAAGAGCTGCATGTTTATCAAGCTTCGTCTCTAATGTGCCAAGATATGTGTTTGGACGAGCAAGAATTGTTATCCACATGTGGAAGGGCTCGGGTGTGTGTGTGTTTATGATGGAGGTGATAGCTAATGAAGGTTAACATGAGAACATTTTTTCAGACTGAAACTAAATTTGGATGAGCTGTGATAGCAAATGTTTGCAGTGGATATATTAAACCAGGTAAGACTGAACACAGATCTGTGTTGTTGGACTCTTTCAGAGAAATAGTGAGAAAGCTAAGACTTTAGGAAACAGGAATTTGCTTGGACTTCTCCTTCCAAAGAGTGAACACTTGTTTGTAGCACAAAGGCTACTTTGAGTTCTGACTTGAGGGTTCAGAATTGAAGTTAAAGTCACAGTTTAATTGAAGCTGGCTAATCTGCATTTCGCGACACTGGCAGCCAAGAGCTCATTGCCCCGGTCATGATGCAACCATCAGTCACGCAGTGGCATTATGGTCTGTTTCTTCCAGTAGGAACTTTTACTTTTATTATCTGTGTAGTCATTGTGGAAACCACTCTTCATGTCTTTCATTAACTTGGTCTACAAAACCGCGCAGGACAGACTCGGGATTGTCTAATGGTTTTTACAGACTAGAACGTTGCTGTGTCCTGGTTGTTTTTGTTGAACTGTATTATCTAACGAGAGAAAAGTGATTGGGTCAAGAAGGCAGATTATGGCCATTATGGAGGAAGACTCTGTGGTCTTTGGTTTCTAAACCAGTGGATTCTACATAATGTATCAGTGGCCTCTCATGAGGTCCCTCTCTATACAGGTCATTTGGAAATAAGACATAATTCGCCTAAGACATCAAGATCAGAAGAAAAAAAAATCAGATGATGGCAGCGAGCAAAATTAGGTCGTCTTTGGAAAATAATAGCATATAACCGTTGCAGCAGAAATAGACAGCTCAGTGGTTCCAAAGGTTTCCCTTGTTAGAGGGGCTGCAAAGATTATTTCTAATCTATAGCTTGAGAAGAGATGAGAGATCTTCATTAAAGTCATAGATCTGATGATGTGACAGAAGAAACCAATTAAGTTTCCAGAAAATGCCCACAACACACCCCGGGCTGGGGCCCTCGTCCCTCTTGGACATGCCTGGTAAACCTACAATGGGAGCAAACCAATAGCAATCCTAATTAGATGCTCAAACCACAATTCGAAAAGATAGTGGGTGGAAATAAGCCTTCCTTTAGTAATAATGGAATCTGTTCATGATTAGTGACTCCTGATTGCCTCCTAATGTGTGTTTGTCAGCATTTTGGTTTGTAATGGACTTGGTTCTATTGTCCTTCACTCCATGTTTGTGTAGCTTGAGTACTGACTCACATCTTGTGACCTTAACGTGAATAAAGCAAGTATATACAATACAACAGATGGATCTGTAAAGGTTTAATATTACATTTTATTTTATTCAAGATGCCGTGGTGATGTTGTCATACATCTATCAATACTAGCCCTCCCCTCCCTTTATTTAATGATTGAATGAATGAGTGATGCATGCCAAGGCATACCTCAGGTTTCTGTGGTCTTGTTACACGGTACCTCTGCGAATGTGTTTTCTGCCACATGAAAGGAGGGATGGTGGGCTGTGCTGTGGGCGGACCTACGATTTCTCTATAATCACAAAGTTGCTGAAAGAAACTGTAACCAATGTTGCCATTACTGCAAGTGGCTTGTTTACAGAAACAGCTGTGAAAACCTTTCTCTCCATGGGCTGTACAGTCTTTTACACCTAGAGTTCTTCTATAATGATAAAAGTAATGAAAATATCCTGTCCTATAGCTTGGGACCATTTGAAATGAATATAGAAATGTGACCGACTTCAATATGAGAAAACGGATATTGGAAGGTTTGTGGCACCAACAGCTCTGTGGATATCTGATCTTCTTTTTGTTATTAAAACCAAAGAGGCAAGCATTGCACCATAATGTATTCCTCCCATTTTTCAGGATTTTCCGATTTTAATTCTTATTCATATCCGTCTTCCCGACTGTCTCCTGGGTTTTCTCTGGTTGGCCAGTCCAGAGCTGCTGTCAGACCTGTAGTCCTTCCACAGGGATTATTCTCACGATGCAGAGAAATGACTTTGCCAGGTTCGCATCGTGAGTTGCGTGCGCGCGC
>OMNM01038342.1:10786-21119 GCA_900302745.1 Parablennius parvicornis | reverse complement strand
TATATATGCAGCAGGTTGTGCAGCAGGTTGACTCCACCTGTTGATAGGTGTGCATAGTCACGGACCTGGCTGGGTTTTCGCCCTTGTATCATGGTAAATGGTCAAAACATTGATGATAAGATCGTAGATGATATATACTACACACCTCTACGATGAAGATAGTATTAGTGATGTAGGAAGTAATAATATAGTCATAATACATTGGTAATGCAGAGTGGTAAAGTGGATGAATTCTCTAGACGTATAGTGTACAACTGTGAAAACAGTACAGTCCATGCTGCTTCAGGCGGAGGCTGTTCATCCAAGGAGACAATTAGCTGCTATAGTGAAAACAGAAGCTGTCGAGCAATATACAGTATGTGAACCCTGCTTCACCCCAAGCACAGGGATACCTTGCCAGTTTAAAGTTTGGAAACTCCTTAAAAAATGAATGTCGGTACCTTGTCGAACCGTAATGTATGATTCTCTGTAACAAATATATTTCATACACTAAGGCCAACAATGCAAAAGGAAATGTATAACCTCACTTCTTACTTTCAATAATGTATTTAATGTTCTTAACATTACTAGAGACTTTCAAAAAGTGATATGTTCCACGTTACATGTTTCTTTAAAACATAATGTATTTAACACTAATCATACGCTATAATATTAATAAATAGGTACATGTATGAGGGAGTTTGGGGTTTTTAGAACCATGAGTGTGAGCCGTGTGGCTTTTATTGTCACTCTGTTGTGTACATCCTGGTAATTTAACATTACATGAGCAAGTGTTGTTCCTCCACACCTCTATTGATTAGTAGTGACAATCATCACTTTTAACAAGTCCGCAATATCAAAATGTCTCATCTGCTGTAAACCCTCCTGTTAATGTTCACACACGCCGCTTGGAGCACACTGGTTGGCTTGTTGACCGGGTTTATTGTTACGTGGGCGCTGCAAAACACTGCAGTCTTCTGACGAGGTTCAGACGCTCCTCTCAGTAACAGGGAGGGAGAGAATCCAGTGGGAGATGGACGCTGCTGTTTGGATTGAGGATGTTTTTCAAGCTGTGCCACAGAGAAAGAAAGTTCAAGGCTTTTGGAGGGCCGCAGAGCTGTGACCGGAACTTCCGCATTGTTCTCGCCACTATTGTTGCATGTTACATATGTTACATGCTTGCGACGTTATGTGGCGTTTGCAGCCTCGCCTACATTTTACCGCACTCGCTGTAGTGGGACCAGCAACACAGTTGGGTCCGAGTGCATTTTGCCTTACCGCCCCCGCTCCAGGATGTACTGCAGTGGGAATGAGTCGCAGCAGAGGGACCAAAGAGCCTCATGCGGCTCCGGAGCCATGGGTTGCCGACCCCTGTATCACACCAATCACTTTCAACAATGTCTTCTTGTGTATCTTTTCTCCATGCATTTAATTCTTCTAATGTGGAGTCAAGTAACATATTATAATATTTACATATTTGACCTCTTCCTTCTACATTTGAGATAATTATTTCCTTAGAGGTGGCTGACACATTACCTGTTTATATTTTAGTATCTGTAGCTTTTTAACTGCAATTATTTAAAGAAAAAAACGTTCTCGGTGATTTTGTATCTCTGGTATAACTGGTCGAAGGAGAGCGGAGCTTCGTCCCACTGACTCCCCCACCACCCATGAACACATAATACTGACATTATTTTTTGTGTGCTACCTCTCCCCCGACTCTTGTACTTTAATGTTATGTTCACCTTTGCTTTGTGTTTTGCGCCCCGCACCAATTTCTAGTACTGTGGACATGTTTTATTTTTTCTATTACCTGGCAATAAAATCATCTGATTCTGTCTACGTAAAAGTCTTGAATTTTTCTGAATTTCTTTCATGACCTTAATCCTGCATCCTTCCAACTAATCACCTTTGTTGGTAAATTAATAAGTTGCAATGCAAATACCATAGGAATGCTTTTAGTTAAGTCCAAGCTTTAAATGAGATATTTAAAGATATAAAAGTAGCTTGCGCAATAGGAACCTCAGCTAATTTTAACAAAAACTGAAGTGTTGATTATTAACATTAATTTCACAGCGTGGGTGCTGTTGCAAGTCATCAAATATGCAGGCAGCATGTGCACATGGCTGTCTGTGTAAATTTGCATCTGCCTGCCTCAGTGTGTGCACGCGTGTGTTGTGTTTGTGGCTATGCGGCAACATATTTTGCATGGTGACTCAATTCTCCAGCTCTGGCTTAGCACAGGGTCGTCCTTGGCTGTCACTTCTCATCATTTGCTGGTCATTCAGACAGCTGAGCGGAGGGCAGCATATGAGCAGTGAAGAGATGGAGGGACTCCTCATGATGAGTGACAGACTCTGGCATTGAGTGACTGCCCTGCTAGGACCTCTATTGTCTTCATGGGGCGCCTGACCCTGAAGTGGTGCACTAATAAAAGGATGAAGAACAATCTACGTGCCCACACATGGTGCAATGTTATAGAAAATACAGCCATATTGAGTCATATACATTTGAATCCATGCCGAGATTTTCACAACCACGTCTGCAGCAAAACAGAAAAATGTGTGCCTTCATCTCACATAAACCCTCATGAAGGGAGACACACTGGTAAACAATCACAGCATTGTCTCACTGCCATTGATATTCTCCACAACTGTGGCCTTCCTGCACTTACAAGTCATCACAGGCCGCTTTCAGCCAGCACATATAGGGGATCTTTGTAGCATTTCATTCTGCTCTCATGAAGAAAAGCAAACACATCCATGCTCACGATGAGACATTTAAAAATGCAAGCTGACTCACATCATCACATCCAGAAGCACCCAGCCTGGGCCTGGTGCATTTAGCATCTCGGAAACACAATAAACCATCTTTAAACTGAGAGGACCTTCAGCCAGAGAGGTCTGTGATTAATGCAAAGCATATTTAATATTCAGAGAGCGCGATAATAAATGGTCCCTCCTTGGCATTATTAGGCATAAGAAAAACTGGTTTTACTCTGTATGTCAGCAAGATTCCCTTACAACCCAATCCCTCTCTACAGAAATACCATCAGTATGATCACTGAACAAGCTGTAAAACACAGAGGCCTCTGAAGAGGTAAAGGCAGCTGCAGCTACTGGAGATTCAGCCGGTCGCCTCCAAGACTGACACAGCAACGGTGAGAACAGTCAGGCTTTGAAATTCACGGCATGATCACTTGAGGATAACACTAAATTGCTGCCCTTTACATTTAATGATCCCCAAATGGTTAGCTCTTACCCTAAGGACACTTTGGATAAGACAAGTCAGTGGATTCTCCAGCTTTGGGGTAAAAAGGGGACACATAATTAAGAATGGTTTAAGCAGTGCATATATTTTTTCAAAAAGTTGTCTTTAACCCTGGATAACAAGAGGACCAGCAAATCCCGAAAGACATACAGTGCAACCAAAAACACACAATGTCAAGAACAAACAGGATTCACCAGGACTTTATTTCCATATGCCAGAGGACACAGATACACTACCCCAAAAAAGTGTTTTTCAGCACAAATGTTTGTCTTCTCAAAAATGATGACACTCCAGCAGTCAGAAATGCTGCATTAAAAAATGTTCATGATGGTACATCATGAACCTTCTACCCTGGCACCGCCATTGTCAACATGGCTCCCATTTCTACTACACAAATGACAAAACCATCTCAACCTCGTCTCTCTCACTTTCCAAACTGTCCCTCTAATTTACTCATTCTTAGCTCTGTCCACCGCACAGTGGCGCAGTGGTTAGCGCTCCGCCTCACAGCGAGAAGGTCGTGGGTTGAAGTATCTCCTCTTCTGTGTGGAGTTTGCATTTTCTCCCCGTGTGTGCATTGGTTTCCTCCGGGTACTCCGGTTTCCTCCCTTAGGCATGCATGTGAGGTCAAATGGTGACACTAAATTGCCCGTAGGTGTGAATGTGAGTGTGTGTGTGTGTGTGGTTGTCAGTCTATATGTGTCTGCAGACTGGCGATCTGTCCAGTGTTGGGCCCACGCCCGCGTTGGGCTGGGATCGGCTCCAGCGCCCCGCAACCCTGAATTGGATAAGGAAAATAAGATGGATGGATGGATGGATGGAACTCTGTCAATTCTGTTTGCTATCATTTAAAACACCAACATTTCCAGCATTGCCACCTTTTGCCTCCTGTCTTTTGGTCAGTGCTACAAGCTCTAAACCAGACAACATTGCTGTCCTGAATACCTTTTCTTTCAATCTAGCGGGAACCCTCCTATCACAGACCGCCACTGACATTCAGCTATATCCAATAGTTTCCTGCTTTGGATGGTTGACCCCCAAGTACTTAATCTCCTTTATTTCGCTACCACCACTCCCTCTATCTGCACCATTGAACCCTCTTCTTCCCATTCAGTTTCTATTGTAATACAAAATAATGTAATGTTATTTAAAATATGTTATTGTAATTTCACAAGATATATCCAGGGCATATAGTAAAAAAAGAGAAAGATTTCAATATGAGAAGATTGAAAATGTGGGTGGAAATTGAACTGCTGCTTTGATTTTAGCTTGCATCCAAATGCTTGACATTAAACCTCCATCATCGAAAGCCAAAGATAACACTGCAACTGACTGAAAAGTCAAGATTGTTTGCAAATAATGCCATAGATAAACCACTTTTTCCTGCTTTAATGTTCTCTGGACACATGAAACCAAAGCCATGCCTTAAGGGAGTTTAGTGCATCAGTTTGTTTATAGGCAGTGGAATGAATCCCGTATAAGAGTCCACCTCTCACAAAACTACCGGGAAGGTTGTATCATACTGCAGGACTGTTACTGCCTCTGGTAGAGGAAGCATTAAGCATATCAAAGGAATGAATCATAAAGATTACCATGGCATTTTAGAGACAAATGTGTTACCTTATGTCATAAAACCAGGTTTCATAGGTTTTCAGTGGAGATTTAGGGTGATTCATCTGCACACATCCAGCAGCACAAAGGAATGGGTGAGGAGGAAAAGGACTGTTTTAAACAGGCCAGTAATGAGTCCTGGCCTGAATCTATCTAAAAACCTTTGTTGCGAGCTGAAGCTATCGATCTTAGCAGGAGTTTTACAAACTTAAAAAAAAAAAAGCCTAAAGTTGTTGGAATTGAAGAGTGTCAAGCTAGAAGGAGACTGGTGTAAATGGCTATAAAGACCTTTGCAGGCTATTATGGGCTGTCAATTGACCTGCAATTATACGTTGCTGAAAGTTGCTGTAGGTTGCGAAAAATGTTCTGTTTCTTTTAATTCAGTAAAATATGTTGTTTTCATTGTTTTTTTTAATACACATTTACCATTTGTTACTGTGCTCAATAAATTGGGGTGCAAACATTTTGATCAGCACTGCATACTGTAAATACATGAGGGAATAAACATAGTAATTCAACAATGAAAAACCACAATGATCATTGTATGCAGTTAGCTGTGCTTGTTTATAATATCAACCTTTCCTGTGTGAAAATATTTTTTTTCTGCTGCTTCTAATAAACCTGTCATTCTTCTAAACCCAAAGTGCAAGCTTGGAAAGTGTCAGATGAGTTATCCTATATCGTCTTGATAAGTCATTTAATTTTGCGGTTTGCTTTTAAATGTGTATTTAAAGTAAATATACACAGCCAGTGCGACGAGGGAAATGGCACTTTATTCAATGCACTGACAGTGACCTCAGTGTTTGTGGAAAATCTGCCTTAAAAACTAAATCAAGGCTACAAAATAAATTTACTGCAGGAGAATGACGAGGCGTTAGTGGGTGTTTTATATTGCTGTCATTGTGCAAAAAGTACCGATATTTTTAAGCCCCCCCCCCTTCCCTTGTGACTTTATCTTCATTGACAAGTTTTATTGTAGAGCTAGATCAACTGTGATATATTTTGTGTGCAAACAATGACAAAAAAAAAAAAAAAAAAACTTCACTGAAATTAAAATCTTCGCTGAGGTCAAGGGAGACAGTACAGACCTTGTACTTTATCTTTATCAATCTTACTTTTTAAACGTGATCCATCCCTGATTAAAATCATCCCAGGACACAAACAATGCCATTCAGTACAATTCACAACCCCTGGGCCTGGGTTTCTTATCACTGCCTGTGTTATTCATGCTCTCATTAGCACTGTGGATGGAAGCATTAATGTCGACTACATGCATTTGGATATTTTAAATCTCAAATCCCAAAAGACAACACTCAGTGGGTGCTAATCTTTTGTGGTTTTCCGCTCTGGCTACCTGCTGAGATGCTGCGTGTGAGGTTCACATCAGTGTGCCGGGACAGACTCTAGGTAGCACATGGCGTGAGAGGTCTTTGTTTGCCAAAACCGCCAGCTGTGAGTTACCTCAAAGTGCTCTAAGTATGAAAGAAAGATACATCTAAGCAAATATGACTTCTCGCTGAGCTAGTAAAATATCCAAATGCCAGTTCTGTCTGTTGCCTTATTTTACCTTTAATAGAGTGGATAGAACAGAGGTTAACTTCACAGTAAGGAGGCTCCCGGCTTGAGCCTACAGAGCCTTTTTTGCAGAGCGTGCATGTGTTTAGTACATTGTCTCTGACATCCAGGTATCTTCTGCCTTTGGCTCTGAGTTGACTGGAATAGGCACCAGCCACCGTGTGAGTGACTGTAGTATGGATGAAACCAGTATGAACAATCAATGAATGGAGTGTAAGTACTGTCACTTGCCTGGCCAGTACAGGAAAGGAGCTGCTCCTACTGCTCTTGTACCATTGTTATATATTAGTAATAAAAGAACGCTTTAGGGAGAAATAACTTACAGATGTTTGTATTACTTAAATACTGAAGTGGCCCTTCTTTAAATGGTACCACCAGCAGCGACCTCTATTGGAGTTTGAGACAAGCTCCAGGTGCAGCGAATGGTAAATGGTACATTTCTTCCTGTTAAAAGGGGGTTTTTCTTTTTCCACAGTCGCGGTCATTTCGTTTGCTCATGTGGATTTGTTGGGTTTTTCTCTGTTAAAAGCACCTAGAGATGACTGTGTTATATTAGGTGCTATATAAATAAAGTTGATTGAATTAAATGGACTTCACTTATACAGCGCCTTTCAGCTGCATGAGCAGCCCCAAAGCGCTTTACATTGTTCATCACATTCACCCATCCACACACACGTTCACATACAGAGGTGGTTACCACAGTTTTCCTAAAAGACAAAACATCAGGTCTCATTTCTTGGTTTGGTTGTGATCATGTTGTAATTGGTTAGATGAATGTTTTTTTTTTTCTTTTCTCCAGGTATTTTGGAAACTCCCACTGTTTAAAGAGGTGCATATTACATCACCTTGTGACATTAAATCAAAGGTTTTGTGTTGTTAGCTCTAATGAGTTCCCACCATCTTTACTCTGACTTTGATTAACCAGATATGCTCATGAGTATGGATGAATAGCTGAGTACCGCTACTTGACTAATTGATCATTTATTTAATCTATGAAACCATAGTTTGGAGTCTTGTCACTTTGGTTCCCTTTTTTCCAACTCCCTCGAGCATTTATTCTTCAAAGATTTCCAGACCTATGAAATACATTTCTAAACACCCAGATCCTATTTTTTAGAGGCTCTTACATGTTTTAAAAGGGATGTTTGCCAAGACCTGGCTTTACTAATTTGCTGCAAAAGTCAGGTGACAGTCAAGCATCACACTGAACACAGTTCGCTTAACTGACATACACAGATCATCCAGTTTATAAAATCTAAGATGGAGTAATCATACAAAATCAAATTACATACTCAAAATCTGGTGATGAATTCTGTCAAGAAACTGAGCATGAAATTAAAACGTCACTTTTAGTAGTGGTGTCAATGCAGGATGTGTAACAGAGTATATATTTGATATATATTCACCATTACAATGTATGGTCCAGGTAAACTTACTAAACATATGATGCACAATGTAAAACATATATAGAAACACGCAATATATATACTGTATGTCTGTGCAGGTGTTCAACCTCATATATGCTTATTCATTCTTGTGTGCGTTTGTTCTTCTATATTAAAAAAACTCACCATCATGTCAGCAAGTGGCTCAGGATGACAAATCTCCTCTCACTATCTACAGCCATGCAGCTCTCCACTGCGTGGCTGGGGCCATGTCTCCCAGCCTCTCTGACACACAGGCAAGCCGCCTGCCTGCTAAACTACCCTTGCTCCCCAAATGGAGTTCTCATTTTCAAGGAGAATGGCTGCATGGCATAACGTACTTTGTCTTGGGAATCACTTTTTCTATGCTTGTGTGGCTCTCTGGGATGGACATGGCTCGCTGCCTCTTGGGGAGACAGATGGAGGCCGCTGGCGAGCCTGACACATGTTGAGCGGCTGTGATGAGTCGGTGAAGAAGGGCGGGCGGGATCAAGGGGCACATCACTCTATGTGATGTGTTGATGAGAGCAGGGGAAAAGCAGGGGGTAGAAGTCCGGTTTGGCTGGAAATCTACTACACCTAGTCTATGAGAGCTGCGTTGATTGTGATTTGGATATAAATGATCACACTTTGCACCACAAATAGGAGTGAAATAAACTAACGTCATGGTCAGTGAGGCAAAAATAACGTCTCTTGATACTGATGTTTATGGTCTTCCTATCAAAAGTCATAATGTCTTCCTCAGTAGACTTTATGGTTGATCTTGGAGTGGCTTTCCTCGACAGGTGACAGCTGAGTCTTGACTTTATCCTTTATATCCTCTTCCATATGTGGCACATCAATCTCCATATCCTTCAAGTGAATCACAAAGGTTTCAGTCAGGGGGTCGACTCCCTGAGCCTTGAAGACTCCTGTTAGACATTAATGTGGTCCTGACACACGTTAAATCTCCACTGGCATAGATTTGTTGGACCTTGTCATATACTTAGCATCCCTACAGGTACTGCTTTCTGTCTTTTGTTGTCGTTGTCCTGTTGGCAGTTGAAAGAAAGGCCACAAATTCAGCCATAGATGAGTCAAGATCCTCCGCCGGTAGGCAACAGTGATCAATAGGGAATGTGTCATAGTGAGTGGACGTTATGATCTGCCTCAGATGACTTGCTTTTATGTAGAACATTTTTCGAAAAACCTCAAATGAATCTCACAATGGCACAGCAGGAACTGGAAGAATTTCACCATGAACATCCACCCTGAACATTGCATCAGTCCTTCATAAATGACAACATACCTGGTGGTGATATGGTGGATTATCATAAAAATGTTTTCATCCTTGGTGTTAATAGTGCTTGAAAGACAGAGTCATGTAACCCTGGTAAAAAAAAAAAGAAATTAAAAGGATGAAGAATGAGAGGCACGGTTTCTGTTGAATCTGCATCAACCTTTTGTTACAGCTTTCCATTGCAGGTTTATAATTCCTTCACTTGCCATATATTTGCATGCAACCCCGTAAGTGTGTCTAGCCATATCATTCACCTTTGCATTCATCACAATTTACACCTTAAAAAAAGACTACTCCAAAGAAAACTTTTTTTTTTTTTCATTGACGCGAGTTCGTTAAAACAAATTATTCTACTCAATTTCAGTTGAACCTGAGTTATAACGCTAAAGCTCGATTTTAACGCTAAACGCGGACTGCAGGATAGGAATCTTCCTGTGGTGTCTCCTGCTATATCCCAGACCACAGAATTGAGAAGAAACTTTGGTTGCCTTAGGCAATGAGACACGAGTGGCAGTAGGCATCAGGGTTGAGCTGAATAATTCAACCCCCGGATCACAGCACATTTTCATATTCATATTTTTCACTGGCACATTTATCTGAGCAACCCCCTCCTCTGCCTGAATGCTTCTTCCTTTTCAGACCACATAAATATCTGAATCAACTAATGACTTCTCTTGAGGAATTAAAAAGGCATCATTAGCCAGCACCTGAAGGTTGGGTCTGATGCACTGAGAGGACTTTGTCGATGTTGATTAGGAAAAGACTCTCGAGAGGTTCGCTGTGTAACTGCAGTTTCATATCTAAGGAGGATATCATGACAAAATGTGTCTTTTTGTTAATGTCAATGATATTAAAGGTTATACAGAAAATAACAATAATATTAATATTATTATTATTATTATTATTATTATTATTATTATTATTATTATTATTATTATAGTGTGTGCTAATTTTATATTAAAACAATAAGCTTGGCACTTGTCCTGGGTTTTCCCAACATTTTGCCTTGTGTGAGCTATGATTGGATAGCTGCAAATGTTTGGATAAACATATAGAAGATGGATAATAATTAGTGACACATTTACATGACACACATCACTGATAGCTGAACCACAATTACATAATCTAGAAATGATGTTGACTGTGAAAGTCCTGTAACTCTTCTTTTGACACTGAGACTTGCGTGGTAACCAGC
>OMNM01038342.1:0-10766 GCA_900302745.1 Parablennius parvicornis | reverse complement strand
AACCAGCAGAATGAGATCAGGTACAGATTCCACTCATCTTTTTAGTAAAAGCCAGTCAGGTACATTTCACAAACTAAAGGAATTACTTTTTGGGTTTTTTTTTTTTTTTTAATCCAGATGAACATGAACAATAATTCAATGCAGGTAATGTAAAAGCATACATGGTCCCTTCAACATGAGAAGAAAATTGTGTTTTTAATCAATACTTCATCTGCTTCTCAGTTGATAAAAACATTGAATTACTTTGTCACCTGATTTTCAATAGAAAAGTCACTTCAAGTACTTTGATTACCACTTTGGGTTTTTTTAGACAAGAAATCAATATGCAATATTACATAATAGTTTGCTAAAATGTAGATGACATGTGGATGAAGAAATACTCACATTTCCAGTTTTTATTAGCTGGAGAGAAAATTGTTTTCTTTAAAGTTTTTCTAAAACCCATATAATCTAAATAACAATATTTGCATAACATAACATGTTGCATAACATGTTGAAATGGCCACAACAAAACAGAGAGGTCCCAGAATAGAGTCGGGCCAACAACAGAGTGAGACGCCTCAGTGAAAAGTATCTTTGTGTCCTTGAATATCCTTGATTCCAACAAAACATTTAAGTTGTAAAGAGAATACATTTCTGACCTGGAAGCGTTTGAATGAGACAACTTTCGTCATGATCATGAAGAACACAGTGCAGAATTCATTCCATGTAATATATTTAAAGACGTTTTACAGAAATTCTCAAAACAGGAAAAGTAAATCATCAGTCTTCTGCTGAATATTTGGAAAATCTGTATTAAACTTCCGTAAAATATCAATAAGGCAGACTTATTTTTCTTTTGGTCTATTATGCAGAGCACAGAAGACGAATAATAAAAAGTGATATATGGTCGTTTTTTTTTTCCCTTTTGTGTCATCTCATTTCAGACTCTGTCATGTTGTCAACAAGAAGATAACTCGTTTGTCACAACAGCAGTGCATTACTGTTTTCCAGGTAATGTCTGAATCCCCAGAGGATATGGAGGATTCACTATGTTGCGCAACAAATCAAACACATGAGACAGTAAAAATGGCAGCCATGTCTTTCAGATCTTTTTTCCCCCCTCGAATTATCCCTCTTCAGTGCACTCTTTAATTAAGCTCAGGTCACAAACACATTAGCGATAATTTTATTCTCTCCCAGAGTGAGGCAGA
The DNA here is from genome assembly GCA_900302745.1 of Parablennius parvicornis. Lineage (NCBI taxonomy): Eukaryota > Metazoa > Chordata > Actinopteri > Blenniiformes > Blenniidae > Parablennius > Parablennius parvicornis. The sequence goes on along the minus strand of OMNM01038342.1, from coordinate 9,573 downwards.
CTTGCAGGAGAATACATTTTATCTATTGGTGTCTACAGCACAGCTGAGACAAATTATTTATGTCAAATAGACAAACAGGTGTGGGGGGGAAAAAGTAAAGTATCACCAAAAAAAAGTATGGCAAGGAAAAAATGGGGGGGGGTGCAGCAGAGATGACCCACATTGGAATGACTTGTTATGAATTCACAATCATGCTGTTGGGCTTGTTAGCACACGGCTGGGGAGCCAGGGGTGATGGGAGATGCACAGTCGGCCATCTCGGCTAACCTCCCTGCAATTCTATTACACTTGTTTATAGCTCTTGGCAAACAGCACACCAAAGATACTTTAGCTTTTGAGAGAAGGGCAGGGTTAAAGGGGGACATCTACTTAGCATTTCACAAGGAGACAGAGAGGGCATCCTGAGCTAAGTGAACACGCAGAGAGAGTGAAGAAAGAAGCAGATTGAAAGATACAGATAGAGCGCGGACTGTTAAAGTACTGATGCATGGTAATAAGACCAAACAGTGCAAAGAACACTATGGGATTAAATGTTATTATGGATTATGGGTTTTTTTTTTATTCTTTTTTTTTTTTCTAATCTTTCTGTGAATTTAAACCTTTATGCCCTATCCCTCGCACAATTTGAGAGGATTAGTAAAAATCTCCCTGGTCTCTGTGAACGCTGGGAATGTTTCCAAGTGACGTTTGCTCATCTCATCCAGTTTTCACTGCTGTGGCGGTTTGAGAGAGGCCAACTGCCACAGCTAAAGTCAATGCAGAATCGGCTACTCTACGCTTTTTGGACAGCACAGAGGAGATGATAGTGACACTTGCAAATTAGGATCTCTTGTCAAACAGAGAGTTACAGGCCAATGAGGGACAATGTTTATGCATGTTTCTATCCGAACAACTTGGAGCTTTAAGCTGTTCACGACATTTCTGATGATCCTTCATTCAAAGGGGTTAAAGGTCATCAGAGTTCAGGCAAGTTGAGGTTAAAGAATGAGGTAGGGCATTTAGGTTGTAACGGACAAGTTTCGAATGAGGGGGCCGGGTGGGGAATGCATTATGTCAATGAGTGTCCTCACAAGGCCACAAAGACATGGACAAGTGTATATGCAAAGCTGATGTAGCCTGAGCTACTCACAGCACTCAAGCTTGATTGGTTTTAGGCAGTTTAAAACAGCAATACTATGTTATCCATGTGGCTATTGACCTGCAGGTGTTGACTAGTCAGCCTTATGCTTCAACTTACAGCCACCTCTACAAAATGAGACTGCACAATAATAAACCAGTTACCTTTCTTCAAGTCAAGAAAAAGAAAAATCTGCAGTTCTTTTAAACACATCTGTAGAATAGTTCAGACATATTTAGCTTGCATAACTTTGCTGTGCAGATATTTTGTAGGACCAGCAGCTTTGACTTTCTCTGTAATACTACTCCGTTATCTTCCAGATCAAAGCTCGGCTTTTGCTCAGACATGATGTACATCTGATGATGTACATTTCTCCACTACTTTCCACGGTATGAGATAAATCCCCTTTCAGCCAAGGCTATGAATTTGACATTTCTTAGTAGCTCAAGCAGAACCATAATCAGGGCAAATGAGTCAAATTAATCATAGAAAATCTGCCACCACAAGGGGAGATGAACATATGAAATCCTCACCTGCCAGATATCGGGCTTAACTACCTAATCCTCCATGGGCACAGGTTTCTATTGTGGTCTGAAAAGAAATGAGTAAACTTGACTAGTTTTACTTCATTTACATCTTCTAGTTGGAAAACCTAGAGTGCAATCTACAATATATTTGTAAGCAGACTCATGTGTTTAATGGATTTTGAATGCACCATAGAATACATTTACAAGTGATGCATCAACTGGTGACAGCTACTGTCTAAAGCAAGATTGTGGCAGTCAGGTTTCTCGGCGTATATGGTTTGCTCTCCTCAAGGCACTGCAATGCAAGCATATATAATGGAAGCCACAGTATGTCTTGGCATGCTGGGCTTCATTTCTATTTACTGCATCCTCACAGCGGGAGATAACCACACTGACCCACAATAAGCAAGGCCAAACCATGACGGACCCCATCCTCAATCGTGCTGTGTTGATGTCACAGTGGACTGATGGACTCGGCATGTGCTTTAAAGCTCTCGCACTGGAGATAATGGGAGCTCCACATTTATCGGGCATTGGGAATTTCACGTTAAAAGAATTGTGACAGGAAGGCTGGTGGACAGGGAAGAAAACAGCAGCAGTTTGTATTCAAACAGTTTTTGGCCACAGATGATCAAAATATGCCATTCCGCTAAGCTATAATCTATACTCACCAACAAGCAATATTTATGCTATAGGGGCCCCATGACAGTGTAGTAATAAGCACCCCCACCTCTCCTGAGAGAATGCTTTGAGTTCAGGTTGGGCTTAGGAACATTCCTGAGCAGTGAAAAGGCAAAACTTTATAACAAAGGTTGCTCTGAGCCACTGAAAATGCAACTATTCGAGAACAGCGTCTGAATTGGAACTTTTTGAAAAATGCTCCAACATCCAAAATGCTGCCACTGCGCAATGCGCACCACGCCCAAAGCAAATGTTCTTCTGCACATGTGCAAGTTGATAAGCAATAAAAACAATGGCAGCCTCAGTCGTGTCATGACTCCCAGTCCATATTCTCCTGGGACTTGGTAGTTTTATAACTGAAAGTCACCCGAGGTGGCAATCCAACTTTTTTGTCTGTCCACACGAGTATCCATGGACTCATCATCAATTGTTCACGAGAACAAACAACGACACTCACCAGTGGCCCAATATGAAAACTACTTGATTTTCAGCATTGCCACCGTTTCTGTGTAAACTCACATGGTTTCCGTTACACTGCAAGGCTGAAGCTTTTCTGAAATGAAAACACAAAAACGATGCATTTCCATTTGAAACGCTCTGGTGTAAACACGGTCCGAGTCTGCACGTTATTGCTGTGTGAGCGTAGTAACTTTTAACTGTCTGTAGGTGTGAAAGTGACTATGTGGATAGACGTCATCTGTCTCAACGTGTTTGCCCTGTGATGGACTTGGTTCCGCATATACTCTGGGTAGATCACCACATTGTCCATGCATGGATGTATTCGATGTTGTGATGGTATGTAACAAGGAAAATTTGTCACTCAGACTTCAGTTTAACATTTTACGGGACCTGTGTTTGTTTGTTTTTTTCTTTTCAAACATGCAAAGCCTTTTTTAATGCTATCTGCGCTCATGCATCTCAAACTCAGGAGCATGAATCATCGATCATTCATTCTGAAAGTTACTCTTATTCTTTCTTTCATTTTCTGGGTTGTTCTGATCATGTCAGAATTCCATTTAGTGCTGATCAACTGTAAAACACAATTTCCCCTTAAAAATGTATCAGTACATGAGACAAGGTGACTTTTCACAGGGTGAGCACAGACTCTTCCGGGCCACTGTTTCAAGTGCCGTCCACAATTTCACCACTGGTGAGGAACAGAAATGTGGCATCAATCAATCAAACACTTAAGCTGCATTTCATTGTGTAAGAGCACTGATCCATCATGACACGGGATGGTTTGAGACAGCCTGCTGCTCCTCTGCATGCTTCCTAAAAGTCACACATACACACTCACACATACATAAACACACACACACACAAAGGAAGCCGACTGAAATATCAAAAGGTCAGTAGACAAGCAAGAGGAGAGAGTGGTGTCATTGTACAACAGGCTGGGCCTGAGCTCTCTGTCCTTTAGCATTTGTCTGGATAAAATCAAGGACATGTGGACATTGGAAACAAGTGAGCTACTGTATGTCCATGTTTATTTTAGATGCCAGATGTGGCTCACAATTCCTTTTGCTCACAAATCAGTCTCCGTCATCATAAAACAAAAAAATTGACTATGGAATTACGATTTGCAGAGATTACTAAGGAAAATATTTAAGCCTCTTAGAGAAAGAGTATTTTATCAGGGAAAATCATTTGACTCTGCATTTGAATAAATTATGCCCGGCATGATGTGACTGCCAAGTGTGTTTTCATTATTTCATGACTATATGTAATGTGTGTATTAAAACCTGCGATTATTGACCTTTTGATGCTGCTGCGTTTACGTGTGATTCCTTTACACAGTGATTGTGTCAGGAAACAAACGTTTCAGGGCATCAGGAGAATAACAAGAACAGCCAACTTTTCTCTGTCTGTCCACCATTTTAGTCTCCAGTCAGAGAGGAGGAAAAGCAGGCACGTCACCTCGACACCACAGTGCCACACAATGGCAAGGAAAGGGAAGGCATAATGGAAAGAGATTAATTAAATGGATAATAGAAACAAATAGTGGCAAACCGGATGCCTCAACAACTAAGTTGGGTAGTGATATCACTTATGTGGGCTTTTGCGTGTTTGGGGACATATTACCATGGACTTGACTGAAATTCGAATAAGGGATAAACACATATTAGTGGAGATTAAATTGTGTTTCTATTTTAACAAATGACTTTTTTGTTTCAAATGATCCTGTAGCAGTTTAAAAAAACAAACAGACCAGATAGTCCTTTACAATGACAAGCTGTTTTGGTTTGGTTTGTTTGTGAAAGAAGAATCAATACTCTCTCTGAAGAAGCATTTAGAGGTCATAAAGATGGCATCATATCAGTTTTACAGTGTAAAACATTAATGCTAATAACACCTGTGCTCAAGTTCTAAGAGGAGTAGAGGAGTAACTCCTCTGAAGACCTTCAAGACTTACCTCCTGGATACGAAAGGCATTAAGAGTGTTGGAAAACTTTTGTTTGAGCAAGTAACTGCAAGATTTCCTTGCAGCGGATGGCACGGGAGGTTCTGTGTGTTTGCAGCTTGTGCAGCTTTTTGAGCAGTGAAGGGAATCGAGGGTATCGAGGACTGAATAAGAGCTAATTAGTGAAGAGGAAAGAGTGATGTATTGCTGGAGGAGGGACGGTCTGCACTCTTCTGGGTAGAGGGAAGAAAGTCCCCCACACACAAAGATCACTGAAGCAAAGTACAAAGTTACTTCAGCACTGTTTAATAATTTTTCTTCATGTGTACCTATTTAACAGCTCTAATGTGGTATCAAACACATTTGTGTCCTCGAAGACGAAAGTGAATATGTAAATATAACTTCTAGTGAAACATATGTTGAGAATCTCTTTCAAGCCTATTTAAATTAAATATATCTCATCAGTTCAAGCTTACATTAGATGAAAATACTCAGGCTTCAAATTTGTACTGTATAGTCTGTAGCTCAGATGCCAAAAAAAACGCTTTATGTTTTACATTTCTTCAGAATATGGACGTATTTTATCTTGACTTTAAAGGTTTCTACAACCCTTATATAGCTCAAGTATTTCCCGTAACCCAGGAGTAGACCAGGAATGCACTCACAGCGGCAGCAGCAATAAGAGGAACCACGGATGTAAGCAGTTGGAGGCTCTTTTATGCTTTACATTAGATACACATATGGACAAAGTCTTGTGTATCTACTGCGTGTTCATTTGTCTGCTTTCCTGTCCACCTCCTGAAAGCTTACTGCTACAGGCCAATGGAGCAGTACCGCCGATCGCAGTGGAGGCAGTGTTGAGTTTAAAAGTGAATAGCACCTGGAGGAAATAGCTGCCCGATCCCTGGAGGGGTTAATCATCTTCAGAGCGCAACAACACGTGCACCACTGCATCCAATCGTGTCTCCGTCTCGATTTTAACATTAGTGCTACTTCCTGCTGTTGCCATTCTCTCTAAACAAAAACTCCACGGTTCTTCTTGGTATTTGTCTCGTATGTTAATTAGAGCGAAGCCTTCTGAACACATCTGGCTCATGGAAGTACTGTATATAGGCAGTAATATCTCCACAGTTGCATATGTTGGTTTTTGTATGTATGTAGAGCATAAATGAGCCTTGAAAGTGACAGAAGGGCCTTGCTGGAAGTGTTAATTTTCACATGTCAAAAACACAATTCATATTGGAGTTGAAGGGGAGAGCCACACAATATCTTTGGAATTACTGCTTTTACCCCAAGCCACCTAATCCTACATTTAATCTGGTAGTTTTGGTGGCCAAACCTAACATATTGTGGTGCAAGGGAACATACACTAATATTTTGTTTCCATTGAAAGGATCCATTGAAAGTTGATATGTTGATACAAAATATAAATCTCGGTTCAGAAATGCAAAGTCAATATATTCATGTATCTGCTCACATAAAGAGACAATGTTGACATGTTTGGAGGATGTTTGTGGAGGACGTTCTTTATGGTCTCCCCAGGTTAGCGCAACCCCAGAGAAAGTAGAAACAACAGTTAGCCTGACTCTACCCCAAGGACAATAACTTCTGGAAATCTCTTCAGGTAGGTAATGAAAGTAAAGGTAATGAAAGGATTCCAGGACCGAACCTGTCAGGGAAACAGAAACCCTGCTGTGTTTTGTTACTTTTTTTCTATACATATGCAATATCATGCATGATGGAAGACATCATATCAACTCTTCTTTTGCACCACAGTAATAGAGTTTAATTCTTCAAAATGCTGAACTACACAAAGAGGCGCTGGTCCACCTTGTTAAAATATAAGATTAGCCATGGAGGAAGGCACGTGTCACCATAAAGTAAAAAAAAAAAGAAATAGAGAGAGAAATTGATAATTTTTTTTTTCCAGACACCCTTTTATTTTGTTGAGTTCCTCTCTTGTTTTTGTACTGAAAAATAAACAGGAAAGAGAGTGCCTATTCAAAACCAAAATGTACAACATACTAGGCCATGAGGTTTGCCTGCGTTGTGCCACAGGCAGTTTATAGACTACGTGTATCGATCATTGCTTCTTGTTTTCTGACTGCATTGTAGAAAAAATAATCATGTGATTACTAGTTTGAAGCGCATCCACTGAGGAGGACACCAAACTCATATCTATTGTATTTAAACTGGTGAAGACGTAAACGTCTTGGGCGAAACACAATGCAACTGAAAAATAAATGTTCTCATAGTATCAAATCGCCACTCTAGCTGCTCCTTGATAGAAATGCCTGATCAAATACGTGCGTGTATCTGTCGGTCGATGGCTGTGTGCTTGTGTGTATTACGGTTTATGCATCATTGTGCTTGTTTGTCAGCCTGTGCCCAACGAGGAAAAAAACACATTACTTCCTATAAAGATTCTCTATAAATGACATGCCACAATAAACCCAGAGAAGAAATATTAAGTGGAACCAATATTCTGCTGGACCCACTCCAGATTTAAAGTAAAACTCACTAGTCAGGATGACCCAGGCATTAGAGAATATGTTTTACAGAGGGTAAATAATCCTATTCTGCTTCCAATGAAGGTCACTCAGTTTACATTCTCTCAATGAGGTAAAGCTGTCGAACACACTATGACTATCCAAGGTTAAAGTTAAATTTTTGCCGTCACATAGAAAGAAAACAGTTGCTGAAAAAGTCCTACAAAATGTTTTGCATTTAAGAGGGAGCCTCCATATGTGCAGGGAGACTAAGCAGCAAAGCTACAAAGGAAACATGCTCAAGGACACCTGTTTCTTGCAGGGAGCAGTTTGTGAGAAGCATCTTGCCTGAGCAACACTACAGCAGCCATGTGTAAATGAAAAGGAGTTGGGGGTGTCAGGATCCCTCAGCCATTACATAAGTCCACATGAAGCCACAGTGTGCTTTAGTGTGTGATGACATGGTAACAATTTCATGAAGCCCTAAGATGACACTGTTTGTGGGCTCCGAAAATGAATAACCTAGGATGTGAATCATTTCTACATTACAATTGTATAGCTAATTGCGATCAATTATTGATTTAGAAAAAAAACCAAAACAATTTATGTACCCACAAAATATTCCCTCGACTACATTTAAAGCATCAGCGTAATGTCTGATTCTGCAGTGGAAACCGTTGGAGATGAAAGATTGGATCGTAGGAGAATCATTAGTACAATCTGTGGTCGGGGCTCGAATTGGTGGCCGTACATCGCATCGTGTGGAAGGTTCGCCAGACGGCCCAGTCGGTGGTCGTAAGCCTGCAATCAATAGCGGACAGTGTCAGATATTTGGGGTGATTGTAGTGCTACTGTGACCTGCAGCCTGTTTGTTTGATTTACATGGACTGTTTTTTGTTGGAAAATGGAAGACCCCAACATTAAATGCAAATGTAAAATGCTCGTAGATGCTAAAAGATGCTAACAAGTACTTACTTCAAGCTCCAACATTACCCTCCAGGTTGTCCTCCTTCTCCAAGCCTTGACATCATCTAGATTCCTCCTCCTCTTATTGTAGCAATTTCTTTCCAAACACATAAATGCCATAATGCTGAGGTTGCATTCATGTGAACGTTTCGGTGAGTACGCAATCAGTCGACAGGATTACACAGTATGCAACAAAATCCAGCTGCAAGCCAGTGTGAGTTCGTACAGTCTGCAGACATGAGTATTTACATTCGTCTCGTGCGGTGTCAGCGGCTGTGATTACTAAAGATGGTTAAAATCGCACAGTGTGAGGGAAGACTTAACGTGAAACCTTTCTGCATTTCTCTGTACATATATAAAAAGAATGTTCCTCTGGCTCTTCACTAGTGAAGCATCCCTGAGGAAACGGGCGTCTGTGGCTCAAGAAGTTAATGTTTGAATTAGCCAAACTTTTTCGTCAGAATCCCTCTGGAATGGTTTATTCGAAGCTGTTGGTTATACGGATCCTGATGAAGAGGACATGCTGGAGGAAAAACTCTCCTCTTGCTGCTCCTGTCTCTCGGTCAGATGAGGTCATCAAACACCAAACTGCTTTGTATATTAATGATGTAACAACCAGGGATCTTTGGACACCCCTTCCCTAGAGAGTGCTCGTCTGGCGGCAGAGGAAGACTTCATCTTGATTTAAGAGAGAGATAACACCCCCGACAAAACTGTGACAATGAGTAGATAGACAGTGTGAGAGGAGATAGTGAGGGAGTGTCGACGCCGGCAGAGAGGAGAAGACGGGAGAGGAGCAAGGGGAGAGGAGGGACCAAGCGATAACACTGTGCCTTTAAAGTGCCAAGCTCCTCCTCCACAGAGCCGAGCGGAGGAGCCGAGTGGTGCTGGCAGGAGCCTGAGCCCCACGATAAACTCTGGCATCAGCTTCCCTTCATCCGGCAGTCAACGGGGACACAGTGAGGGCGCAGGGGCAGAGACGGGGACGGAGAAAGAGTGACAGAGGGGGAGAGAGAGAGAGAGAGAGAGAGAGAGAGAGAGAGGAACAGAGAGATAAAAACAGGCCAGTAGACAAAGAGGGAGAGGCTGTCATAAGAATCATACAGCTTCTTTTTCACAGCAGCGGTCCAGCCTGTTCGGTCTGTCTGCTGCCTCCAGATGCGGGCGAGTGATGACGGGGGGGAGATGACGGGGTAGCGTGTTTTTCGGCAGCGAGGTTATCTGAGTGATGGTAGCAGCGGCATCGCAATCCAAAGCAGGAGCTCCACTCGCCACTCTGGCTCTTAGTCATCCTCAGCCTCCTCTCTCCCTCCTCAGAGTGCTATCAGGGGCCATTCATCGTTCCCATCTCATGCCTCCTGCCTCCTCCTCCTCCTCCTCCTCCTCCTCCTC
>OMNM01038339.1:9407-20973 GCA_900302745.1 Parablennius parvicornis | reverse complement strand
TTTAATGGGTGTGTCATCCTGGCAGTCACACAGTCCCTCAGATGTCCTCGGCACCATTTCAGGACAGCACACTTCCACCAAGCTGGGGCTGTTAAATATCCATTATGCACTGTGTGTGTGTGTGTGTGTGTGTGTGTGTGTGTGTGTGTGTGTGTGTGGGTGTGTGTGTGTGTGTGTGTCGGGGAAATGTCTGACCCGGAGCTCCGCCGGCCGCTGCTGCCGCCCCGACCCGTGGCTTCATAACCTCCCTCGCCCACTCACATGTGTTTAACGCTGGAGAAGAAGAGGAAGAAGAAGAAGAAGTGACCTGGATAAACCTGCGAGGGAGCCGAGCGCTGCGTGCGGGGATCGTCCTTCATTCTCCTCCCCAAGCGGAGCTCCCAGAAAAGTTGCGCTCGCTGGTTGAAGGGAGGAAACATGGGGAACGCAGGGAGCATGGACCAGCACACTGATTTCAGGGGCCACAACATGCCCCTCAAGCTGCCCATGCCGGACCCCGGTGAACTGGAGGAGAGATTCGCAATCGTCCTGGTAAGAGAGATGAATATATATTCTTCTAAGTTCCCGTGTCTTCTCTTTGTTCCCCTCCACGCTTCTGCGTCCTGGGACGGGACAGCTGTGTGTAGGTTGGACCTCTGCTTGTTCAGCACGCCTGATCCTTTCTTTGTTGTACAAAAAAAAAAAAAAAAGAAGAACAGATAAACTTAAAAAAAAAAAAAACTGTCTCTTTACTTATTTCCAATGCTTAGAAGCTATATCTGTTTATCTGAACCCATATAGGAAAGTTTGGAAAGTTTTCTTTTGGTGTTTTTCACCCTCATCCAAATCAGTTAGATCGTTTTTGTGATCTGAAACATTCCACCATCTTCTAAACTCTCCTAATAAAAACAAAGCATAAAACACACTGAGATGTTCAGTGGTCTTCTCATGCAGCAGCCTTTCCGCTCCTGTACATTTCCAGGAGTATACACAGGAGACACCTGCAGTCTTTACATGGCAAACTGTTGGTGTAACTGCTGTCTCTCTCCTTTCTCCCGCCTTCAACTTTATGAGTCCAGATGCCGGATTACTACTGAAGTTTTAAGTGCCCAGCACGCCTGGTCTTTTGCAACATCTGTCACATCATAAAGTGTCAACAAATCTGTCAACAATTGTGTCACCTGAGTGGACATTCCTGCGGATCTTGCAAGATGCGTCAGTCTTTGAAACAGTAATAGGTTGAGGTGGAGAATGAGTACTGTCAAATTGATTTGAAAGATAAAGACAGAAAGTGGAAGGAAAGTTTGGATTGGCCAGCGTATTGTTGAAGGGAGTCTTTTATTGCCTCTTGGAATTGTTGTTGAGGTTATCACAGGCTATAACAAGTAGGTTTTAGTGTTCCAGCACACTGCTTTCTAGTCAATGCATAAAGACCTGCGGAGCGAGGGGAAATTTGATAGCTGGTAAAATGTGGGTCAAACGTGATTGTCGTCTGGCCCGGTGCGCTCATTCACATTAGCTGCTCTGCAGTAGGAATTTGACTTCAGCCGGCTGGTTCTTAGCGATTATAACCTTGTTCTGGACAGAAGAAAGGGGTTTTATTTATTTATTTATTTATTCATTCTTGTTACACAGCAAATCGTTTTCCACGATAATGTTGGTGGCACAGATCTTTCAGCCCGTAAGCCCATTACAAAAAGCGGATCAAGTTTAGGTGGAAGTTAAATCGCTGGGTGGCAAAGTGTCGTGTTGGGGTGTGATTGCTGCTTGTCAGACACTGATGAATCCCATTCTGTGCTGGAGGCAGCAGACTCCGGGACGAGGGGCTTGACGTCACACCACCCAGGGATTTGGGCCTTCTTCTTAATCACATCTAACGTAAATGTCCTACTTTATCTGACCGTCAGGAGTTAACGCCCTCCTCAGGTGTGGGCTTGCAAATAAGAAAAAAAAACAAAAAACTATTAGGATCCATAAAGTTTACTTTACTAAGCCAATCATCCTAATTCTTTTCAGAAAACAAACCAAAATCTACCTGTCTAATTGGAGGATTTCCGGGGCTGGTCTGCAAAGCTGATCCTCAAAGCATGTTAGACCCCCCCTCACTCCCCTCCTCCTCCTCCTCCTCCCTGCTGCCAGCGTGAAGCCTCGGCTCTTGGCGGGATGGAAGCCCTCCAGCATTTCAAGAATGTCGTGCTATAATCACATCATTTAGTGTTATTGACTCCCATTTAAATCCCAACGTGTGTCAGCTGTGGCTGATGGCGGTTGAGTGGCACTATGTGACTCCCATGACCTCACTTCAGGTTGAGTGGCTGATTATTTGCACGATAGCCCTCCATCCTCTTTGTGTGTTCTATCAGTGGTGAACAATGCTGATGAGTCAAGATCAAAGTGTACTTGGCTGCTGAGCAATGGATGTTTCATCTGCTGGTTAATCATTAGCAAACACAGTTTTTTTTTTTTTTTTTTTATTCTTCAGGTTTGATCTTGTGTAATCTATTGGGTTATGAGCGTTGGTTAAAGACGGCACTGTTTACTTGCTGCTCTTAATAGATTTGATCAACAGGCAAGCCCCAGATCCCAGCAGGGCGCCGTTTAGATTAAAGACATGCGATCGCATTCAGCCGGTCACCTGAAGTTCTCATCCAGCATTTCAGTGTCCGTGCTGTGCGATGTGGAAAAAGCCCCCTTTCAGATCTCTGCTCATGACTCCCATCAGCTGAGCTCGCCACTATCGTGTGTAACCCACCTGTAGAATATTGGGAGAACTTTATGATAGTTGTACAAGTAATGCTTACGTGTGTGGGGCAGGAATTGGTTCTGGTCATGAAATTGTCGACTGAAGGTCAAAGAACTTCAGGACCTTGCGAAGTTTTTCAGAGTTTTCCCCTCACAGGGTGAGTGAATGGGCCTTGGAGCCAAGGACAACAATAAACAAGCTGTGTTTTTAGTAAAGCTAATCATTGTATTTGGTCTACACTAAAATAAAAGGCCTCACAGCAAAGTAACTCCTCTGCCATGTTTTCTTGTTGTTCAGTTTGCCTTTGGGGGACAGAATCATTTTTTAGGGTGATTAGTTTTAACAGTTTAAACTTCAAAAAAGGTACTCAAAGGTTTCAATGTTTCGGCTCAAAGCTGTGCGGAGTTAAAGTTTAACCCCCCTCGCCTGGATTAGCTTGTGTTTGGTGTTGTGCTGCTGGTTTACTGCTGTCTGAGCCTGCAGGTTCTACTAAATGAAAAGCTCCCAATAAAGATCTCGTCTCATGAATCTTCAGAGCCAAGACCTAATCTTCAAAATAGACTCGGGCTGGTTGTAATGTAAAACCTCAGCATTGCTAGGAATGACTAATTTGTATACACGTCTCCTTAAGTTCAGTGGAAATCAAAGGAATTAAGATTTCCATACTGATGTATTTGCTCTTATTCACTTCTTCTTCTTCTGTCTGATTAGCGTGTTTTGTCAGCGTTGGTTGTCGTCATGTGTCGTCCGTTCAGGATCTGCAGTTGCGGTCTCTATGTTGCTGGGGATTTAGTGACATAAGTGCGCACTGCAGAACGCTTGCACATGATAATAAGTTAGTCTTCTCAGTGTTTAATCTGCACATTACAACACTGTGATCCCCGTCAGGTTACGTCACGGCTCCTTCATATCAACATCCTGATTCATCCATTTAACCTGCACGCATTTCCTGATCAATTAAGACGCGATTTCAGCCAGCTTTCAGAAAGTTTCGCAGTGGAGCTTTATCACTCAGCCGGTCGGCAAACAGCTACCGAAAGCATGTAAAGTGAAAACAATCAATCTTTGTGAGTCACATGTACAGTATTAGTCAGTCTATATGCTTCACAGTGGAGCAAAGGACGGCGACACTTTGAGACAGGAATGTGGAATCATGTCTGCTGCTGTGTACCAGCTTACCACGGAGTTGATGTTGAAATTGAATTGCAGCCACATCCAGGATGCCGTCCACTTAAAATCTCGGGGCTGTGAGTGTTTGCTGGGTAGCATGGCTGCTATGATCAAAGCAGGCAGGTTTATGGTCATTACTCGTTTAAATGACATATGGGAGACTACAGGCTTAGCTCTTCTTGTTGTCGCTGCTCTTCTCAATAGTCTGCGCAGATTACCTCTAAGCTGCTTTGTTTAAAGGCTGCCGAGGAGCCACGAGCTGCTGCCATTTCTGTTGTGAAGCACTGCAACTGAAATGTACCCCCCTGATTAATCACAAGAGGAGCCCTCATGTTCAGACCGAGCCTCATTTGTCACCCTGACAGATCTGGAGTCGTGCTTTTCAGCTGTGTGGAACTTTAAGCATGTTTGCTTCTGAGAAACATGTATACTCACAAACAGAATGCTATTGAAGTTTATCTTGAATATGTATTTAAATCTGTTTGTGTTGAATGTTTTTCAATAAATAATTAGCAAAACCTGATGTAGAATAGAATTGGAATCGCTCATACTGACTAACAGAGGACTATACGCTGACATTCTTTGATTTCATTGGTCTTGCAAATGTGTGTTCTGTTCCGTTGCTCCCATCAGCTTCATTTTCAACAGGCAGCGTATCTTCCAAAAAAAGTGGGGATATTATTTTTAGAGTTTTTGAGTTCAAAGTACATCAAATACTCGATCATATATGGATGATAACTTTACATTTCTTTTTAAAATTGTCACGTGCGTTTTTTTGGTGAACACATTTTCAAAATGAAACGTGAATGTTATTTAGTAACAACTTAAATACCTGTTATCATGTCAGTGTCATTCTCTTGCGTGAAGACACGAATCCCCCCCTCCCCCGTGTGTTACAGACGTATGTGGAGCCAAGGAAGTGACTAAGCTAACACTCCAAACTTTTTTCCATGGTGACTCTTCTTCATTAAAAAGCGGAACAATGGGTATTGTCTGCGGCGCAGAGGGTGAACAGTGGCTGAATCTCGTGCATTGGGCCCACCGAACAGAGACACTCTTTATTCAGCTTGGAGCCCAAGACGCAGCCTGGCACTGGACCCAGACCCGGCGGGGTGCGAGAGGCCACTGCATGCACACATATCTGTGTGTGTGTGATTTGTGTGTGTGTGTGTGTGTGTGTGTATTTGTGTGTGTGTGTGTGTGCTTGTGCATGTGTGTTTCTACTGTGTTGGATCCCCTGGATGCTCACCCACCAATTAGCTGTAACAGAGCTGAGCATAAGATGCCTGGGGAGCAACAGGGTCTGGCAGACAGTGTTCTGGCCTTTGCGGCCCCTCAGAGAGAACGCGAGGTGCTGTGGTGTTAAGCGATAATATGCTGCTCAAAAACCCTGAAGCGTAGCCTGGAGGCATCTTCCCTGACTGGCAGAGGGTCAGCTGATTATGTGACAGCAAGGTCTTTTGGTTGTGTGCAGGGACCGCTGAGCTGAAACCACCAAGGCTTCAATCAAGTATTGTTGCTCTGGGTTCAGTTTTGACATCCGCACATTTTGGGGGGGGGATTTGGGGTTTGTTCTCCGCTGTGTGGGTGGCAGACTCTGCGAGGTGCGCCAACCAAACATGACACGTCGACTTCAGGTTACCTTTGAAACCTTTCGACAGATTTCTGTGTCATCAAACCGAGAATGATAATTCAATTTAACATTTTCTTTCATGATGCAAATTGTATTAGAAGAAAAATCACAAATATTCCTACATTTTGATGTCAAGCCATAGTTATTGTTCTTATAATGATATATATTGAACTGTAGTTCTTTTTGTGCAGACTCCAGGTGTTCAGCAGTATTCGAGAAGAGGCCACTCTGGAGCTTTCATGTGGTTGCGAGTGTTGCCTTTGAGGACCGGTCCAAGGTTTGCACAAAAGCTTGAAAGAGTCAGGGATCTGTGGTGAAGTGCATTATGGTCTGGGTATGTGCAGGCTTGGGATTGGCAGCTTTGTTTGTTCAAAATCAGTTAATTTTCTTGATATTGAGCTTTTATCAGATTTGAAGTCTTGAAATGTCTGTGTCACTGTGACAAAGGACATGTTGTTGCTGATGTTGTGACGTTGGAGCCAGCTTTGTCTTGGTGCCACTTCGATTGTTTGCATTCCAGTTTTTGGTGGCCTTGAGCTTTATTTCCAATGTTTACAATTAGATTTTACAGTGACCTGCTGAATCGTCATAATGGTCCAATTTGATCTCTGCTGCACTCTCAGAATCTGAATGAATGTGTGCGGCTTTTGTAAAGGAGAGGGCCCGTGGGTTTGCCAGCAGATATTCAGCAGTTCATGAAACAAGTTGGCCTTCTTTGAACATATATCAGTGTCCTCAATTCTAATTTGTGCTTGAATACTTCTGTTGTCGCAACGGCTCAGATGTTGATTTTAACACAGCTCCATTTCTCTTTTAGTTTTTTTTTTTTTTAATTCCTGAAGGCGTGTTTGTCTTGAGACATATGCTGCTTTTGAAACTGCCAGAGTCCAAAAGGCAGGTTTTGTCGGGTAACGACTTGCCAGAATTAACATCTGCAGTGCAGAAAGGGAGGTGCTCTTGCATTTGAATGTACTTCAGCGCTTATTGCCTGGGTTTGATTGAGGCCCCATCAGACCGTGAGACAATGCTGCAATCTGCTGTTTCAGGTTTTATTGGGCAGAAGAAGCCTCTTACTGTGGACCCGTCACATGATGTGGCAAGAGTCAGGAGTCAACACAATGCTTTTCTTGTAGGTACAAAAGCCACACAGTAAGGTTAAAGGTGCAGCACCCACTGTAGACCTCCGGTCTTTTCATACAACTTAACTTTGTCGAAGTCATGTGGTTTGACTGTGTGATGTTCGAGGAGAGCAGATGGGGATGTGTTTTTTTTGGGGGAAATGGGCAACTAGAAATGAGGAGAAATAATAAGCAGATGGTAAAAAAAAACATTCATTTCACCAAAACATGGAGGTTTAGAACCTCGAAATGTTAATGTGGTTAAAGCAATGGTGTATCAATGTAGATAAAATAAAACGCAAGAATGTTATAAATGTTGCAAGTGTGCTGGTTGCAGAAACATTTGCTGCTCTGAATCAGCTGGGAACTGGGGAAGTTATCATTTGGGATCGTCCAATTTCCCAGTTGACGGTGTTCACATAACAATAAATAATAAACAACATGGCCACCTGCTCGGTCGGTGCTGTTACTGTACGTCCCCAGTGATGACCATAATTTAGCAGAAGGGGGAATGTGTCGACGAGAGGGGATAAGTCACATCCTGTGGTTAAAACACCATACAAATATTTCATAATTGCATAAATCAAAAGTGTTTTTGAAGGATGTTACAGTGTAATAACACAGCAGGCCACATACCGTTAAATGAATAATAAGTCAATAGAGGACATGTAAATAATGTAAATGAGTTCAGTGAATGCCTGTGATGTTAAAATGTTATGTTATTTGATTTATGTGATTACAAAAGTTGCTTTTCAGCCTTTGATTGGTGGTTGGTACAGAAGCACATTGCTGTGGTTGGTCACCTGCCGCTCGGTGTACGTCAGTCATCTCATTAGAAGAAGTGCACATCGTTATGGATTCTGTAGTGTTCAAGGGATGAATGTTTCTGCTGTTTTTGGACTTTTTAACAGTGATCATCCCTCAACAATAGATGTCAGCACGGCTGACAGAATCATTCCAGCTCCAATCAAGACCCCCATAGTGTCATGCAGCCCCCCAGTAGAACCAGTAAAGTCTGAAAACAGTCAACTTTTGAAATCTTATTGGAATAAATTGATATCACTAAACACCAAAGATGCTCCCAGAGTGTTTATGTCAACACAAATAGGTGAGAAACACACAGCTTTCAGGATATGTGCCAATATCTGTGATTTTTACATAATTCTTGAAATTAGTGCTTATACATGACAGCATGCAGTGCTAGATTTGAAACTATGGATCTCACTAAAGGCTCAGTTATGTAACTTTGTGTTACATATATATGATATATGTTGAATGGGTTACAAAGTAGAAACAACACACATTCTCCAAAATATCACCCTAACTTTTGTGTTTTGACTTTTCTTGAGTCATTTCTTTAATTTGCTCTTTGAGCTAAACAACAGTTTAGATTCATATTCATTTTTGAGCTCGATCATGGACTCCACCTCTGTTCAGATGCTTTCGCAACCTTGCAACATCTGGTCTGGCCAGAGCTCCTCTGTGTTCATGTATCACTTGTTTTATTTGGACAGCTTCCTGCTGCTCCGGAGCGTCTCAATAATGTTTCCGGTATTTGGACGACATCCAGCACTGAAGCCTGTCCTTTGAGCCAAAGTGTTTTCACCCACAATGTAAATATTTAGCAGCTTCCATATAGTTGCCCACAACGCAGTCAATGGATTTTTGTTGTTGTTTTGAATTTTTTTTTTTTTTTTTTTTTTTATGTAATCCCTCAAGGAATATCAAAAAAAGCTATCTGATAGAGCAGCTTGGGAAGACAAACGAATTTGGTGGAACAGAGGAAGTTAACATGGATTCTACCAACTGACAGCTGCTTTTTATCAGAATAAGATGTGATTTATTTAATTTTCAGTCACACATATAGTGTGGCATATTCGAGCTTAGGTATCCTAAAGTGCTTTATGCATTAGGAAGTTGTGTTTTGGCAAAATGGATCATCTTTCAGAAATCCACCAAGGAAGCTCATCCAGAAATCACATCCAGTGGATTTGAATATATCAGAGAAGGTGTGACGGAATGAATCCGTCATCGGGCGGATGTAAATGAATGAATGAATGAAAAGCCACTGGAATGTGGAGGAAGGAGGACAAACATTCACACTCACCATTTGGTCAGGAGGCATCTGACCGAGCAGCTCCACAAACACAAACGTTAGTGTCGGGTCAGGGGGTCTCGGGGATTACAAAGCTAATCTGAGGACAGACAGGAGACACCTGTGCCCCAGAGGAACGCCGAGGATTATGGAGCCACACTGTGGTAATGAAGGGAGGACGGCTCGCTGTGGACCGCACATGCCTCCGAGCCATCCAGCCTCTATCTCTCTTAAGTGGGCACTTATCCCCGACAACCTCCCGAATGGATCCGATAGAGCTTGATTCTTCTGTGTCTGAGCTGCGACGCTCCTCGGCTTCCCCGAGGGCCGGATGAGAAAACTCTGGGTTTAAAGTGTATTAATCACATGCTGTTGTTGCGCAATCATGTATAATTTCACTTCAAGGATGAGAGTGTAGATCTGGTTATGAAAATGTAAATGCGTCACATCACAAAATGCCTCACTGACTAATAAAGCAAGTGTTGGGAAAGAACTGGACGGTATCCCTCCTGTCATTTCCGGAGTGTTGAGCAACTTTCATATATTTCTTATGACGATTATTACGGAGGTGTTCCGCGTGGCATCTGTAAGCTCATGAATAAAGAGATCTCATGCACAGAAATCAAATGAAAGGTTGAAATATTCCTTTTATGCAAGAGAGGAGTTGCCTGGTCTGTTTGTTCATCAGTTAGTCTTTCGGTCGGATCGTTTTGGCTTTCAGAGCCGAGGAAACTGTTCAGACGGTCTGGATCAAAAGATGCCGCATCTACTGCTGCGATCAGAGTGTGTTGTTGTTTTTGATTGCGGCGCTTTAGCGGGGAAAAGCCCAGAGAGACTGAAGAAAGACGGGAACGTGTGGGTGTGTCTGAAACTCTTTGCGGTCCCCAAGGACAAATCGTTTACTGCCTGTGAGAGAAATCTGAGAGGAGGCAGTGTGACTGAGAGATGCTGCTCTGCTCGCGTCTGTCAGTTTGTCTGCCTCTTGTATTGTGGAACCGGAACAGTTACACAATAAATTGACTAAATTGCATGTTTTCACAAACCTGAGTATTTTCTTTTGCATGCTAGGAGACAGGACCTTTTTGATGTAATTCAGCTCTTTTGTTTGCATTCATTGGAGCCATAATGGCTTCATGTCGGTTCACAGC
The DNA here is from genome assembly GCA_900302745.1 of Parablennius parvicornis. Lineage (NCBI taxonomy): Eukaryota > Metazoa > Chordata > Actinopteri > Blenniiformes > Blenniidae > Parablennius > Parablennius parvicornis. The sequence continues at coordinate 11,087 of OMNM01038339.1, read as the reverse complement.
GGGTAGTAATCCTCAAAAAGTTACAGTCAATCTTTAGTGGCTCTTTACGGGGTAATAATGAATAGTTCAGGGCTTGTCAATATAACGAGTTTGACTCCTGGAGCGCGGCTTTGTGTCATGATGAAGTAATCCCCCATAAATGAATTAACACGGTATAAATCTCAGTCTCAATCAAATAGGGCTGACATTATAAAAAAGGATTAGAAAGAAGAAAAAAAAGAAAGAAAAAAAGTATTCAATATGGCTTAGAGTATGTACCGTTATGCTTTGGTTTTGTATATTTAGTTCTGTGACGTGGTTTAAGGCGCCTTCTGAGCTGCAGCTGTGTTTTATAGGTGTACAGCGTTAAAGTTCTAGCCAGTCTGGTTACGCATTTATTGAATTATTTTGATTGGAAGTTCGAGCTGAGCCATTCACCGTATGCACAGATGAGCTATTAGCATATATTTGGCTCTAAAGTGTTGAGTAATGGACTCCTCCTCATGAACGGTGACACTTCTCTCCACAGTCTTACCAGCCAGCCTCCGAGTGGGCCTGTGTGTTTGCTTTTCTGGCCAGCTGTGCTGCGAAGGCAGACCTCCTAGGGTGGTAGGTGGTTGGTGGGCTTTGAGCCAGCTGTCTTATTTTCAGTTTTGTTTTATGACTCAGGCTGAATGATGAGAGGATACAAGAACACTAATAAGTTCTGTCTATTTTTATGAACCTTGAGACCCGATGTGAGTTAAACTTTTGACATGGATTTGATATTTGTAGCGAGTGTTAAACTCGAGCTGGCTGCGGGAGTTACGATTGATCTTTTGTAAATATTGTTGCAATAACGTGCAGTAGGATTTATTTTTTTAGATTAAACTTTCAGCTTTGGCTTTTGTGCATTTGTTTTTTTTTTTTTTAAGTAAGCTCCAAATAAATTCACTCACAAGTCGTACAGATGTGCGACAGCTGCTTTGGAGGTGAACTGTGAGTTTGGATGCATGACGTAAACCCCACAGTTCACAGAAGAGGTAGACTATCCAGCAAATGAGTTCATTACTATCAAATTAAATCCATTATTTTAATTTTGTAGCTTTGTGCAAAGCGGTTTTTTTCTCTCTTCAACAATGTTTTATTCTCACATAAAAGCCTTGTTGGTTTGTTGTGATTGTTGAATATATTACTTTGGCTTGATAGTATAAAATCCCCATTTAGCCGACATAGTGATAGTTGTAACTTTTTGAAGTATCTTTACAGCAGGTTGCTAAATTTATGCTTTACCAATTGCATAACATTCACTGTGCACATGTGACCTCCCTTGATAGGATTACAAGTTATATTTACTGATCTCAAATCAAGCGTTTTGCATCAAAGCAATTGTAGAAAAGAGTATTAGATTAGTGCATCCTTGTACTGGGCTCGAGCCATGTGATGTGATACATCTGGCGCGAGTTGTATCAAATCATACTAACGTTGTAATTGCCGTGAAACTTGCTAATGAGCCAAATGTAGTGTGCGTTCATAGGGGTGGTCTGCCGTCAGGTGTTGGTGGAAATCTGCCCGACTCCTCAGCGGCACCCCATTAATAACACAGATGCACAGATAAGGTGGTTGCAGACATGGGGTAACTTGACCCCAGCGAGCTGAGTGCCTGTCACAGCTCATTAGCATTGGGATGAAATGAAGGCTGGTAGAAGTGTTTTTTTTTTT